>OMLP01025712.1:34796-54797 GCA_900302685.1 Spondyliosoma cantharus | reverse complement strand
TACAGTTAAAGTCACAACAACAGTGGAGGAGTGAGAACACGGAGCCTGATTCTGGATTTAATGCAGTTTGTGTTTTTAAATGTCATTTGTTGTGCTGCACAATGTTTATATTTTTGCAGACTGCTTATTCATAATGACTGTATGCTTTATTTATTTATTTATTTATTTATTTATTTAATTTTGTTGGCCAAATCTTTCTGGTGAGTCAACACACAAGCAGATATCCTCAGACACTCGCACACTGAGTTGCAGGTTTGTGTTACTGTTCATTCACGACATCATGGAAACTCCAGAGCGAAGTGAGCCTCAGAGCTGGATACTGTTTCCTGCCTCAGAGCCTGTCTGCTGCTTTTAACGCATGAAGCTTTCAGGTGCGTCAGGTATTTATAGAAAGATCAGCAGAGTGCCACTTTTTTTCTGTTGGTCTCTGAATGAGAATCGGTCTAATCGGCCCTCACGTACACTGAACTTCATGCCAAAACACAGATGTTAATGAGAGTTTGAGTCCAAGATGTGTTTGGTTTTCATATTAAAACAACAAGTTGGTGCCTCCGCTCTAGGTGCTGGGTATAAAATCACTGCTGTCTGTTTCATATAATGGTCCAATGTTTTGATTTAGTCATAAAAGATTCTGTGAAATCTACAATTCGATGATGTTTACAGCCTGTGTTTGTGTCGCTTTGACATCTGGCTTTGAATGGCACGCGGCCCGTTCAAGCTGTCGGATGTTGTCCAACAATTCGTGGCATTAAAGGTTCACGATGTAGTTTTTTTTGGGGGGGAGAGAGACTTTTCTACGATTTTCTACGCCTGAACAAACTAAATAACAAACTCTTGTTGAATGAACAAACTGACCTTAAAGGACAACGCTGTTTTACTTTGTTTACATGTGGCGGACCCTGCCACCTTTTCTAGCTCCAAACAGTGTTCTGGGGACCTTGTTTTCCTCTGAGAACAGCTTGTTCATTCAGTTACAGACACGATAAATACTTCCAAGTTTGCGTTATTACCTCATTAATATTGTGAATATTAAAATGCTGCGCTCCACGGTGCCCCTTTTAATAAAAGCTGTGATGTTCCTGCATGTGTCACATTTGAGAATTCGTGTGACATTTTTTTAATGAGCTCACGTTTTTTGGGGGAAATGGGGGAAAAAATGAAATGAAAGTTAAAAAGTGAGACACGCGCCGATCGAGCGGGTCAGTGGGATAAAGGTAGCGTTTGTTTATGGAGGTAGTTCGTCGCATTCCTTTGCGTGAAAGCGTACCTGAGAGTCAGCAGGGCAACGAAACTGCTTCCATGAAAGACTGTAAACATTCACATTTGTTATCTCCCACGAATAAAAGCATCTATAAAGTAGCGTTTAAACCAGAACAGATCAGGATCAAGGTTTATGTTCAGCGTGAACAGTGTTTTTGGAGTTTCGGCCACGCTGCAGGCCTCCAGTTTAGCTTCAATTGATTTGGCAGCCATATGACCATCCGCCAGGCCTCTGATTTAGCATAGCCGCATGACCAGCGGGCCAAATGGAAGTCTTGTGACCTGAGGTATTCCACCCCAGGAAGAAGGAAAGGGGGGAGAGAAATGGAAAGCAGAGTGAAGGAGGGGAGGGCTAAAATCTATATCAGTCGAATGTTATCCTTTTGATTAAACATTGAACCACGCAGCCTGTGAAGTACAGAGTGCTGCTTTATCCATGTCACCATGTGCGTAAAGTTAAAGCCTTATCAGAAGACATGTTTTGGTACATGCAGCTCAATGTGGCACTGAGATAATCTTAAGAAAATGACTGATATTGTCTTTGAGCGTCTCCCCACCCTCACGTTAATGATTTCCATGGAAGTCTGTGGGCTTTTTTTCTTCCCTGAAATGAGCAATTCTCCAGTCAGCCTGACCACAAGTCGAACCCAGAAGGAAATCACAACACTGGGCGCCCGCGCTGCTCCGCTTCTTCCTGGAAGAAGTGCGAGAGTGTGTATGGCGTAACGAGATCTCGTCAGCAATAACTGAACGCTGATTGCTCAACGATGTCGGATATTCTTGCTTAGTTGTTTAAAAAGTTACAAAAGATCTCATTGTTGCAGATTTGCTGACCGACGTCCTTTTTTTTTTTTTTTTTTGAATGGCAAGAATCAGGAAAATCCTGTTTATGCTGCTGCAAGAAGTTCAGCTCAGAGCCTCAGAGAGTGAAAAGTCAGAGTTCCTGTTCCCGTGCAAAATGCAGACAAGTTTTCCCGACAGCTCTGGGATGGACGCCGGAGATGCACCAAATCTCCCAAAAAGCTCGATGATGCTGCTGCGAGTGTGTGTGTGTGTTCATGTGCATTTAACCCATTTTCTTGTCTGCTCTCGTCCTGCTGCCTTGCTCGGCTGCAGAGTTGTACTCTAGTGTTCTGAGCGATGCAGTGGTGGACTGGGGCAGCATGGGTCCCGGAGAGGAATGGGTTAACTCAGCCAAACACGAGGGAGAGCAGGGTAAGACTCAACTCTCCCGGATAGAAGAAAAAAGAATCGTAAATCCACGCTGAATCACAGGGCGGAAAAAAAAAATTGCCGCTGCTCACAGATCGCATCGCAAGAGGCGACGTCAACGTACGTTCACTCGAGCGCAGAACCACCTGAAGTGACATCACTGACTGTCTCAGAGGAAGTGCAGCACGTTCGAACATTTGAATTTAGAGATCGGTGCAGCAGCAGTTTTCTTACTAATGTGATTCAGTGTGGATTTAACTAGTAATAGTCAGGAGAGTGGGTGCGTGTGGTCTTGAGTTGGTACTGTACCTTGATTTTAGTTGCTGTGCCTTTTGCATTTTGTCTAGAAACAGTCAGAAAATAGAAGATTCAATGCTTAGTATAGTTTCTGTTTTTTGGCTAATTGACGAGCATTGTCACATCGGCTTCACTCTGAAAGGTTTTGGCTTTGACCAAAATACAGAATCTTACAGAACCGTAGCGACGGTGCACCACAAAGCAAACAGCCCCTGAGCCCGATACAAACACACCGTCGCTACGGTGCACCACAAAGCAAACAGCCCCTGTGCCCGATACAAAAGAGAATTCAACAAATGTAACAAAAATGCTTCGAGAACACTTTACCAACCCAAGTTTTAACTGTTTAGGATTTTCAAGTACAATTTCAAATGAAAGGATGATTCAGGTAATACATCTGAACATAGACAAATTATTTTTCTTACACTGTTGGATGAAGAACAGATATAAATGTTGCCAGACTTGCAAAAAATGCAAATAGGCCCCTGCTGACATTAACTCTATAAGAAGTTACTATCACGTCCAATGAGTTATACTGGAATAATTCTTCATATGTGTCAGTTTGTGATGCCTTACCTACCTTGACCTTGACCTACCTTGATATAATTTTGCATTATATTAGTACAGTTTGAAGTAAAACAATCTGAAGTTCTTAAAATTTAGATTTTGACATGAGCTCCTTCGAGCAGGCAGCCTGTGAGCAGATTATAACGCAGCACTTGATATTGTAATTTACTGCCACATAGAGTAACATTTGCATATTGTAGCTGTGGGTGTTAATAATTGTTTTTGTTTCTCAGCAACAGATGATTAATTAAACACCTTACCAGCGACTGAGACTTCCCGTTAACAGAAACTTCCTTTACACCAGAATATCAAGGCCGGTTTCAGTTGGCTCACGATCAGACTCTGCACATTTTTTTTGTCAGTTAAGCAAAAACATCATCAAAAGCAGACGCGTGACTTGCGACATCAGATGAATCGAGCGCTTTGTTTTTTTGTCTGGGAAGCTGAAATATGTTCAACTGTTTCCTCACTCAGGTTTGAATGAGGGAATGTTTCACTCCTCTGCGGAGGAATCCGTTAAAAGGAGCTCATACGGTGATTTGCCTCCCGCGGCCCAAAATGGGGGAAATCTGACAGAATGGGGTAAAACTTCACCATCGGGGGACGATCGGCAGGGTCAGACATCGATGTCCCACTCTGACAGCTGGGTCATGTCCACCACTTGGGATATGCAGCTTGACAGCACAGGTGAAGAGGGATGTAGACTAGAGCCTGTAGAGTCGACAATCTTTCACTTTGGTTGAACATTTACTTCACATCATTACTGACCTCTGTGGGAACCCATCGCCTCACTGGGGCTATAAATGCCACTGACGCCACTGAGGTCAAGTCCTTTTGGATTTTATCTGATAATTCAGGGAATGAGGTACTAAGCCATGCAGTCCTTGTGTACCCAAAGGTTGACCCGTGCCAAGGTTGCATCTCCCCACTGATCCTGTTTGCAATATTAATTAACAGGATCTCAAGGTGCAGGTCAGGTCGGATTTTCAGGTTTGGGGACTTCAGAATTTAGTTCCTGCTTATGAAAGATGAAGTGGTTCTGTTGGCGAAGCAGCCAGGATGAGAGTCAGCACCTCCAAATCGGACACCATCGTTCTTGGGTTAGCTAGTATCTTGGGTTAGTTAGTATCTTGGGTTAGCTAGTGTTTTTTGGACATCTGCTAAGGATGCCTCCTGAGCATCTTCTATCTAAGGTTTTCCAGGCATGCCCAACTGGGAGGAGGCCAAGGTGGACCCTGAACTTGAAGAAAAGAAGAAAAGTATATCTCATCTGGTCTAGGAGCACCTTGGGATTCCCTTAAAGGAACTGGATAAAGATGATGGGGACATCTGGAGTAACTTGCTCAGCCTGCTCCCACAGCGACCCAGCCCTAGACGAGCTGACGAATATGCATGGATGGATGAGTGGATGGATCGATACTGGTTCTGTGTCACCTACTTTCAGTGCTAATTGACTGAATCATTGTATATGTTCAACCAAAGTGAAATGTTGCCTTAAAACGTAGTTGTGCCACTACAAAAAGGTGCACCAGCAACATAGACGAGCACGTTTTAAAGCAGTGTTGGTGACAAATTCAATTAAGAAGAATTAGTCAGCAGATAGCTGCAAGATACGCTTTTGGTAAAGTTGCCTGTTCACCTTGCTTTCAAACGTTGCCTGTGTAACATGACCTTAGTATTCCCGTTGACCCACCCCCCCTATTTTAGTAGAGACCTTCAGACCTTAGCTTACTTTGTATCGAACCCATTTCATGCAGTGAACCATGACCGCGACCATTTACGTACAAGTCTCGGCATTCTTTACATTCCAGAGAATTGGCAGTGCCACAGCCGTGTATCATGGTGCAAATGACCAACATAAAACTGAGCGTGATGTTATTTGAAATTTGCCCGTAAGCTCTTCAAAGTGTGTTTTTTGATATGTCTCACAGAAAGTGGCACCGCACCGTCCGTTAGTGTTGATAACACAAGGAGCAGCTCACACACTGTGGCTTTTGTTTCCATGACAAACTGTAAAACATGTGACTCTCTCTAACTTTTCTTACGTAGCTCTACAACTATAAGACACTTAAAGAAACAGCCATGAAACACAGACGCATCTCCACTTTCTCTTTAGATTACCAAGTACTACGTTAGCTAAAAAGAAACATATCTAAAAGTAAGGGTTTAAACCTGCCTACGCTAAAGAGAAAACCTGCATCCGCTAAGGAAGTCTGTACAAGTTGTTAGTTTTTATCTAGGGCAGGTTTCTTTTAAACTAGTCGAACGGAAACGTGCCCTCGCTAAAATAAACCTGTATTTGCTCCAAAGGTAGGCTGTAAAACCTGCACGAGTTGACCGTTGAGCTAATTTAATATGTAAACCGGCCTTAGCTACAAAGAAGTCTGCACAGGTTTCTTTGTAGCTAAGGCAGGTTTCCTTCACACTAGCTTAACAGAAACTTATGTTAGCTAGAAAGTAACCTTCTGTAGCTTAAAAGAAACCTGCGTTAGCTAAAAGGAAACCTGCTTTCACAAAAAGAAACCATCTGCATCATGACATTATGCTAATCATCTTGAATAGCCTACCTGTATGTGAAATTGAGCATCAATATGGTCGTTTTTAAGAAGTTGCATGGATCTCTTTCTCTTTAGTGTTCCATGTTTATAATAATTATAACTATTGAAACATTTAATGCTAATTGCCCTCCTCTTATTGACTTACACTGGTTGAAAATACACGTATCAGTGCTCTATCTGGCATGTTAAGGTCTTCTCTTGGCTTCGTGAACATAAAACAGCTCGGCCTGACTTCTCCATTCACTACACAGACATGAAAAGCTTCCATTTCAGCCACGGGGGTTTAAAAAACTCTGATTGCCCTGCTGCTGTGTGATGTAGGCAGAAATAGCTCCCTACTATAGAAAAAGGCCCGTCTTGTATTGACGCATGCTGTGCTTGAGTTCTAGTGCTGTGAGCTACACTTTTGTGTGTGATTGCTGCATGTAGCGCCTCGTCGCTTGGAACCTTTGATTTTGAAGCACTGAGCTGTTAACAGAATTCTGTTAAAGTCACTACTTTGCTCAGCAGAGTTAACATGTCAGTATCTACTCCTCTAACTCTCCCCTGACGTGTGCTTTAATGCTGCCATAAGAGAGAGGACACCTCACTGCAGGTATAGTAATCCTTTTGATTCCCTGTCTGTCAAATCTGTGTTTTAAGATACAGTTTACACGCAAAGCGTTCACAGGTCCGCCACAAACACAGCGACATAACCACCTGCATTTGCACTTCTCATTTTGTGTACAATGGTCCTTTTGTTTTCCCGGTGCTGTGTGGTACCTGTATGTCCTGATTTGCCCTCCACAGGTATCAGAAATCCTGCAACAACAGACCATATTCACATGGAGGATATTTTCCTCTGACGTCACGCTCAGGGTTGGTAGTTCGAACGCTGGGATTGCGTTATACGACTTTGTTCTACGTCGCAATTTGTATAAACGTAGGGAATCTGACAAAACATTACAATTTCAGCGCTTCGCAATTGACCAGCAGCTGAAAAGATGACGGGTGGTGAAATTCTGGAGGGACATCGAGCTGTAGATTAAAAGTAAAACAACAAATTTGATCACCCGTTACGTTAGCTACCGTTAGACAACGGCTAACGTTCAGCATTACTGTTAGATTTCCATCAAGCGCGTTTTCACTCTCGGGCTAAAATAAACGTCGTATATATAGAATTACTTTAGCTACGTTGATGTTAGCCTGGAAATGGTTGAATGCTAACATCGACGGTAGCAATGGGTTATCAAATTTAGTGTTTAACCTCGAAATATGGCCCGATGCCCCTACAGGTTTTCTCTTGCCAGCTGCCGATCGACAGGACTTGCGAGCGAGAACGCAGCCTCCCGCCCTGAGCATGATGTCGGAGGAAAATGGCCGCCGTGTGAATATGGTCTAAGGGATAATCGGACACAAACAGTTGTTCCCATTTTCTTTTTTTCTTCGTCTTTCTTCATGTTTTTTTAATTCCTGCAAACACGCATCGCAGAGTCGTCTTAGTAATAATCCCGTCACTGTTGGCTCCTGATTTTATGCAGTCGAGCTCGTCAGAATTTTTCAAGCTTTCAAAAAGAAAGGACGCCGTTCTGACACCTAAAGATCCGTTGAGTGTTGAAAGAGTCAGCTGATGGCAGTAAGATGACAGTGTGTATAATCTTCAGCTCTGCCTAATGCAAATCTTCATTCACAGAGTTTGCATTTTGTGGTGTTATCTGTGCTTCCGTGTGTGTGTGCGTGTGTGTGTGCAGCACAGTGTCCTTACAATATCGTCCAAAGACTGTTTTCTTTATTAAACTGTCCTCCAGAATTTCTGAATTTTATCCTTTGGGGAATATTTTGATGCGCTGTTTGAATAGATGTGTATTTATGCCAACTGTCAAACTACTAAGCTTTTTTGATTGGGAGCAGTTGCCAAGGAAACACATCATTTGTTTATTGCTTGTTGTGCTCAATAAGTGAAAGACTTCTGATTTGTTTGCTCTGGAAGCCATTCAAGTCCAATAAAGTGTGACTTAAAGTTCAGTCTGTCCTCAGAAACAGCATCGTGTTTGTTTATGTGTGTGTGTTTGTGTGTGTGTGTGTGTGTTTTTGTGTTGGCTAGTCTGCAGTGTCCATCAGCAGAGTTAAAGCAAGATAATCCATGTCAGTTAATCCAGATTAGATGGCCACAGGCCGCAGCCACAGATTACATAACAGTTGGACAGAGTCAGACGTGCAGACAGACGGACAGATGGACGGGTGTGTGGACTCGGAAACATATAGAGAAAGTTTGCAACTCAGACAGAACAAACAAAATAGGCAAAAGGACAGAGACACAGATAGAGAGACATGAATCTTACGTAAGGGAAACAAAACAGTAAAGGTCAGAGACATTTGTTTCCTCTAAAGGCCTTTGACGTGTCATTTAAAGGTTTTACATTCTTGATGCAATTGATCTAATAAAGGAAAATATCTCGAGGCCCTTTTCAGTCGAGTTATTACTTTCATCTTATTTCCCGTCGCCTCTGCTCTGTTTGTGCGTCTCCATCACTGTTCATTCAGGGTTTCTTGACTCGGAGCCACTGAGGGAGGCCGATGAAGATTATGTCTCAGAAGTCAACCTAAACAACTCCATCATGACGGAGGAGGAGCGAGAGGAGATCCATCAAGAGCTCGCCAAAGTATGTTCCCACGGACCCGTCCTCAGGCTTAAAAAGAACAACAAGGCTTGATATAACAAAGACAGTAATGGGATGAATGTTATGTGTTGTTTGCGTCCAGCTGGAAGAGGAGATCAGCACGCTGAAGCAGGTTTTGGCGTCTAAAGAGAAGCAGCAAGCGGACCTCAGACAGAAACTGGGCATCTCTCCTCTGAGCGAACTCAGGACCAACTTCAGCAGAGGCTGGCACGACATGCAGACGTCCACGGCGTGAGTTTGAACGCTTCGTATCGTTAAAGGGAAAGGGAGAAAGTGTGTGTGTGTGTGCCTGAAGCGCATAACTGAATGGCTTCCCTGTTTGCTGTCAACATAGATGCCCTTTACAGGACACACACACACACACACACACACACACACACACACAAACAAAAGAGCAGTTGATGTTGGAACCTGCTCCAAACCGAGTATCTGTTATAAAACGCTGATATCAGAAAAACCCAATTAAAAAGACATAATCCTCTGCTCCTGGCTGCACAGCGTGGGGGCGTTTGTTATCTTTGTTGTGCTCAGTTCAACAGACATCATGAACCTGATTAAAAACACATCAAGTGGCTGCATGCTGCTGAAGGCTATTGTCGGCACACGGTTAGCTGAACGTCCTCTCCAGCCGCCGGCGGTGATAATAATCTTTACCAGCAGCGACGGTGTCGGCTGGTAATGTTTGCACTTCGTGAGTCAAGCGCGTGTCATCGTGGCAAAATGTGGTCCTGGAGCCACCTGTTGTAGCGGGAACTAAGACAGTAGCCGCATGAAGCATTTTGATGTTTATACGTCCGTCAGTGGACAGATTTTGTCAGAACGTTGGCGTCACAACCACGCAAGCTTTGCGAAACTTCCCAGGTGTGCAGTTGAGATCAAAATGAAGGCCAACTTTGAAGATTGGCATCGTCTGAGTAAGGGGGCTGAAATTAGAGGGTTGGCCACCTCACATTTGACGATCCTGGCCCACATTTGTCAGTAAGATGGATGCGGTTCGACTCATGAGTACTGAGGGTTCATGTAATAATACAGTAAGAACTGCTGAGTACTCGTGTCGGCACGTTAACATGTTGACGGGCGTCTCTAGTTTATATTTTGTGTCCACTCAAGCCCTTTTTCGGTTATTGACTGTGAGAAGATTTGCGTCAGCCAGTCATGTTCTGATGATATTACTGGAGTGAATGTATATTTTATATATTTTTTTCATGCTATTTCAGTTAAAAAGAAAGTAGTTAGTGTTAGCATGTGGGATGTATCTTTATGAATTAAATGAATAAATTAGTTACATTAAATACTTAGTTTGCACAAACTTTCTAAATAGCCTACCTCTCCCTGTTCGTTAACCGCTAGCTAGTTAATGCTACGCTCAATGAAAAGCTCAATAAAATGTTGAATATGTAAAATCATTTCATCTCGTCAACTAGTGGCTGTTTATTTTAAATTTCATTTGACAAGATAAACAGCCTGAGTAAATAACCCCAATATTTCCATTTTATTGCCGTTTCCTCCCATTAATTCCTATGGAAAACTTCCACCTCAAATGTAACAATAACATCTAACAGTGTTGCCTGAATATTCAGGTGAAATAACCTGATTTCCACTGCATTATCAGGAGTGAAACACATCTCTATTGCTCCTCTAAGTCAGAAAAATGACTTGTTAGAAGAGTTCCATGTTTTTACCTTTAACCGTCTCGAGGAATGACCCAGTTTCCTCACCAGCCTTTGAGCTCTTACCCAAACACCAAGAGACAGAGAGGAGCAAGTGGATATTCTCTACAGGCCTCCTTTCTTATCTAGTTACACTTCAACCTGAAGATCAGTTTACACTCACAGCCGCCCGTCCTCATGTATAATGAACCAGAGTGACCACAAGAGAATAAGAGCACAGAGATTTGTAAACTGTGAAGTAAGTTTGATGAAGTGCAGTCCGGAGTGGAGAAGAGCTTGTAGAGGGCGTTTCGCGCACTGTAAATATTCTGTAAACAGAAGTGGTAGCGGTGAATAGGAGAGAGAAGCTCTTGTTTATTGTTCCGGAGAAAAGGGAAGTTATTTCTTTTGCGAGGAAAGTTTAGCACGTGCTTGTTGCTTTGGGGAACAAAACAACAAGCATCGCCTCCCAAGTCAAATAAACTCCTACATTTGAACCTTGATTCTTATTGTGATTGTCCTAAAAAACATGAATTGCAATTGTATTTTTACAATAAAGTGATGTTGATCAGTATTTGTCATTTGTTGTTTTGGAGTTTATGTGACTTCGGAGACAGTGCTTGTTGCTTTGGGAACAAAACAACAAGCACCGTCTCCAAAGTCAAATAAACTCCTACGTTTGAACCTTCATTCTTATTCTAATTGTCCTAAAAAAAACATGAATTGTATTTGTATTTTCACAATAAAGTGATGTTGATCAGTATTTGCACTCATAAACATGTAGTGTATCCTGAACGGAGGTTTATATAATGAAGGTTGAAAAGCCAGACAATGAAAAACAAAACCAGGGTTTCATTGCTTGTGATTAGCAAAGACTGAAGGGAACAATCATAACGTCGGGCCAGATCACCGACAGGCCCTTTGATCTGACGATCCCATTTGTTCCGTCTGCGTCCGACTCGTGCATGTATGAATATTGTATTAATAACAGATTCTGAACGCGCCTCTCTTTGTGCCGCAGCTTTAAGAAGACATCAGAGACGCTCTCCACAGCCGGGCAGAAAACCTCGGCGGCCTTCAGCACGCTGGGCAGCGCCATCACCAGGAAGTTCGGGGACATGAGGTACAAGAACGATGTCGGATCTTTACGTCTCGTGTCGTGTATCATGCAAATAGTGTCGCGAAACCTGGAATTGTGTCTCCTGCAGCCATGGTTACCCGTCATAAAAAGGCCCGTCATCGGCACATTTGCATATCGAAACCTATGACAGCCCGGCCCACTGATGCATTCCAACTTTCATCCAATTCACAGACACCCGTTTTATTTGTGCCATCCATCCCCGTCTCTCTCCCTCTCTCTCATCAAGCAGAGTTTTTTTGACTCTTGCTCGATCCAGCTCAGGGGGGGAACTTTGAGATTATGTAAGCCCACATTAAGCTGCTTTCTTTGGGGAGCTCAAGGGCCCCGGAGGCAACGTCTGTCCTCCCCGGTCGCTGTCTCTCCTCTTGTTCTCTTGTCTCTTTGCCTCCCCGTCACTCCCGCGTTGCTCCGTTTGAGACGCCGCGAGTCAACGCAGAAAAGAGCCTGCATTGTTCTGCGCGTAAATAAATAGAGCGCTTGTGTGTGTGTGTGTTTGTGACGACAAGAGAGAGCGGCAGCATGTGGGCCTGTGTGACTTCATGTATGTGATGGAGAGAGAAGCTGATTGGAGGGAAAACTCCCAACACTCCCAAGATTTTTGAAAAATACGATATCGTGCGGAGACTGCGTCGTAAAAGACAAATGTGGTATTTTGTGTTTGTGGATACACTGCAGCTTATTGTGTGCAGAGAGGAAACGATGCATTATCTCTGATTATTCCAGCATGACTGGTCTAGAGTTACTGTTCCCTCGGAGGTACGTTCCACAGTGTGCATAGTTTTGGCTCTGTATGCACACACAGCAGGCATGTTTTGTTTTTTTCGTTTTCTGTTGCCGTGGATGTGTTTAAAAGAGTGTTCTTACATTTCATTCTGTCCAGATGATTTTCTCAACAGTTGAATTCTCCAGGGATACAGCATGTCACAGTTTATTTGTATCTGCCCAGCTCGTCATGTGTTGTATGTAGATTTTGTTGGCATTGACTTCACCACAATAATTCTCCGTAAAACAAAACATCGACGTGATTTTAACGTTCAGTTCTTACGCGTTGCTCCTTTTAAAGAGGACAGGAGCTATTTATCTGATACGATATGCAGGAACAGCACACATGTTTGCTTTGTTTCTGCCATCAAATCGGCCATAAATATATCAAATATCTGTCGTTATGGTGCCGTTAAGCGCCTCTTCCTCTCTTGAGCTGTGTTTCTTTGCCAACACTGTCTTATTATGTCATATTTCTCTTTCAACAACTAACGCTAACTCTCTATCCTTGCATCTGCTTTATTCTCGCGTGCGTATGGAGGACTGCAACCGTCAAAATAACATGAAAAACAAGAAACCCATTAATAAATGGCCAAACAAATTAATGAATATACCAATTAAAAACAGAAATATCAATTTATGACATATTTTATGAATAAATAAATGTGTATATGAGTGTTTTTGGTGCACTTACTGGCAGATTTATTTAATGAGACATTTATTTTTGACCAATTCAGTCCTCCATATGTGTGTGTGTGCTCTCATAGATATTTGGTTTGGTCATCATTGACCCTCTATACATTAACTTAGGGTTTCCTTTAGATGTGTTGAGTGTGGATAAGATTGTGTTTCTGTGTGCAGTTGATGTTTAACTTCAGTGTTTTTTATCAGTGAGCCGTGTACACGTGAGGTGAGATGTAGTTCAGCGCAATCTGGTTCCAGTTGTTTCATGTTTACTTCCCTAGACAGATATCAGCTGACCTCAAATCAAAGTTGACAACAATGTCAATACCTAGTAAAATTGTTCAAGCATAAATGTTAAATGAGTGTGACTGTAAAAGCCTGTGTCTTTACAATGTTCTCCGTCTTTCCTCCACGCCTCCCAAGGTCCAACTCTATAGGGTAAGAACCACACAGCTGTCGTTTGTCTGAGGCGGCGAGTCTTAACTCAGTAGATCTGAGTCAGATCAGCTGATAGCGGCTAACTGGTTGGTACGGTCTGGACTGGTACAGTCAGCTGAGCCTGCCGCTGCCACGTCCTGCTCAGCCAGCCAGGCAGCCAGGCAGCCAGTCAGGCGCTTCTCGTCTCAGCTCAGGATCACATCGAATTGATTGACGAGTCAGGTGAACAAGTTGTCGCGAGCTTTCCTCCCGGCTGGAGGAGAGAAGCTCATACGGTGCATGCTGAGACTGATTGAGGATCATTCAGGCTTCTCACTTCTGAGCACTTACTGATTTTATTGATGGTTGAAGATAGACAAATTAAATCAACTGTGAGTCGCAGCCTTCATGAGCTCACACCATAGATGTTATACATAACATAAAACGTGTATTTCTCTACGGAAAATGCAACTGTGGCTTTGTTTCCGGTGTGTGTGTGTGTCTGTGTGTTTGTGACCTCTGCTAACCGTGAACTCCTCTCTCACCACGCTCTCCGGGGACAGCTACTCTATCAGACAGTCTATGAGCATGCCCACCATGAGGTAACCACACTGTGCTCGCTTTGCTTTCTGTGTGTCAAGAGAGTCAAGTCGTGTGTGTTTTTCTTATCTGTGTGTGATGTCACCTTTTGGGCCGCAACATTCCACCTTACTCTTGTTTCAATACGTACACGAAGCAGCGCTCGAACACCGGGTAGATTACAAGAGCACGTTGTTTAATGTGTTTATTAAGTCAGTGCTGATAACTTAAATGTGATACGAAGACGCTAAGATGTTTTTCACATGGTGTTGACACCTGTTTACACCCCGTACTGATGTCCTCGGTTCACTCAAGCGCACGTCCGCCACTAAACTTCATATATTGTTTTAGAAAAATCACAAATCATGATATGCAGTCGTTCCAAAATACTAAAGTAGGATGTTTTTTTTTTCCTTCTTTTTCTTTACAGAAACTCTCCAAGCTTCAAGTCTTTCGAGGAGAAAGTTGAGAGTACAGTGACCACTATAAAGGTAAACAGTGTGTGTGTGTGTGTGTGTGTGTGTGTGTGTGTGTAAGAGACGCTTCTAAATCGTTATTTCAAGACGATAGAATCAATCTCGTTTGTTGACGATAACTAGAAAACCAATGCGCCACGTGGCTGAAAGTCAACTGAACATTCTTTTCTAATCACGTTATTTCAAATTGTGAAAAAACATCTCATTCAACTAAAGTTGCATGTTTGACGCTTTCATATAAAACCACCGTTGACAACAGTGTTCGGTTGGAGACCTGATTTACCCGTCGAACCGCAGATTTGAAGAAAATGACGGATCGGTTTACCCAAAACACAAAACTATCCATTAGTCCAAATGGCGGTGATTTATTTCTTTGTTATCCTGGGCATTAGGTTTTTCAGAGCCGCTGCTGGAAAGCAACACAGTACCTAAAATAAGAACAGCTGAAACAACTGTGGTTAACTATTTATCTTTAAATGTTACAGTTACGGCTGAAAAACTAAAAAAAAAATGAGTCCCAAAACGAAACACTTAACATTTAATAGTCTGTAACCGACTGTTCGCTGAATATCCTGCCGACAGTCACGCTACTTGATGCTACATGCTTTGTTCAGTGGTCACGGCCAGCATTGTGCCTGTGAAGCGTTGTAAGATGTCACTGCAACGCTGTAATCTGGGTGTAATTGCTGGCTTACACTGTGACTCCTTCAGCCTGTCAGGTTATTTATATTCACACTGATCCCGACGCAGCCTGAGCAGCAGCGCGCTCTCGCCCTTTGCCTTTACGTCTGAGATAGACGCTGTGATAAGAAGATACTTCAGATACTTGAAGTGCGAAAGAACTTTCCCCGTCAGCGTTTTAGTATTATGCCTGCTGTATTAACGAGTATGTTAATGTAAAGCTCATTTTAATTACTTTTATATACTGTTGGGTAGTTTCATGTACAGCAGTGGATCATTTTCTGTAAGAGCATCAGATGTTTGTGGTGTCGCTGTCAACAATGTTTCTTCCAGCTAATAGTTTATAGAAGCAGGAGAATATTCTGAACACACAACGTATTTAAAACACCGTATGTGGAGATTTATGGTTTTCACTGGACAGGAAGGGTGTAAATCTGTCGTCTTTTTCTCCCTCTGAGATGAAGAGGAGCAGACGAACCTCAAATTTCAAAGGTGGAAGCAACTAATTACAGCTTCTCAAATGAATATAATTGAGTACCGAGTACAATTTGAATGAATATCTTAATTTTTATCCGCATTTTTTTTTTTTTGTAGCCAATAAGGATATTTAATCACAAACGGGCCAATTTACCCTGAAATACGAACAAACACACAAACTGTGGAGAGGTGACAGCTGAGCAGGAGAGAGTTGGGAGTGATTTAGACTTCAGAAATTGAAGATTTGGAGAAACAGGATCTCCTTTCATGAATGGCCGCTACTGATAATGCAGGTTGAAAAGTAACTAATACTCTGAGTAGTGTTTTAGGGGAAGGCTTTGTGCTTTGACTTACATCTCTGCCAGTAGTTTTACTTGTAACTGGGTAATATTGCAGCATGTCTTTACTTTGGTGTGATTTTTTTTTTTGTAACATCATTTCAAGGATAAAGTGGATAACCTCCTTAGAAAATCAAACACTGGGTAAACTCAAAGATACACACTGTAGCGTCCAGTTACTCTTCAGCTTTAGTTACCTGTAAACGTTACTCTCCTCCTCTTCCGTGCTCAGATGAGGGGAGTCTTGGTGAAAGTCTGCCACCTTGAGTCGATTCTGCAGACCGACAGCGGCACATGTGCTGATCGATTTTTTTTTTTTCCTCCTTCTGCATTCTCCACAGACAAAGGTCGGCACTTCAGAGACCAGAGGCAGCTTCGAGGACGTCCTCTCCTCGGCAGCCAACGCCAGCTCTCAAGACACGCCCACCAACAACTTGACGGACGGCCCCGACAGGCCGTGTTAGAAGCCGCGAGGCAGAACTTCAACCCAGGAACTCTCGTCACTGCTGTAGCTCAGCACGCATCTCCTCAAGGCTCCGACTGAAATGTTGCTTTAATTCGATCGCACGTGTTACAAACAATCCCGTGTCTGTGATTAAGCCTCCTCTTCCAACGCCGTAAAACACTCTATCACACTAACCATTTCTTGTTGGGACCAAATTTACCCTAATTATTCTCATGCAGTAGTCGTCTGCCTTTTATTTTTAAAAGATCGAGACAGCCGTAGCTTTTTTTTGTCGAAGGAGATTGTCGTTGGATCCGACGGGGTTGAAGGGGAGAAGAAGCGACGCCTTTATGAGAAAAATAATGAAATAATGAAAGGAGGACGAGCAGATTCTGAGAAACCAAAGCCGAGTATTTCTTCCGTCTCGTGATTTGGTTTCGTCGCGAAGACGGGAAAAACCCGACAAATGACTGCTGGAGTTCCTCACAAACGAAAATAAGAGATTAAAGGTTCTTTCTTTTCATCCACGACCAAAAAATACAAAACTGCATGTTTGTGTTTGATTTAATAAAAAGAAAATTAAAAAAAAAAAACCTTTATGTTACATTTTTAACTACCTTAGTGCGTTTTACTAAAAAAAACAAAAAAACAATGTCTGCTGCTGACAGTTTGGGTTCGGGCCTGTTTGAATGCTGGATCATAACACAAACACACGTTTTACCCTGTGTTCACATGAAACACTGCACATGACCTACGTGCTGCGATATTAGTCATGCGTAAATGTAACGATGTATTTTTGTTCTTAACACGGCTGCCTCGAGAATCTGATTCATCACATGGGACATTTAAGTCAATAACACTTCATAATAACTGCTATTAATAAACGTAAAGCAGAGAATAATATAATGAATAAACCATTAATCAACCTCAGCTGCACCTCTACGGTAAACAACTGATTAATACATGGTTTGTAAAGCATTTCATTGTATGTTAACCGTGAAATAACTGTCAACTAAAGCTTAATTGATATATAAATTAATACATTAACCGTTTATTAATGATGGTAACATTAAATCCGATGCTGGAGATTAAAAAACAGCAGCGGTTGGAAAAGATAAATAATATACCCATAACACGGACATCTAGAATCAGAGGATTTGTGTGAGCATTGTCTTGTTGATAATGCTTACGGCTCGTTTTTGTTGCACGATTATTGAATTTAATGTCGTTTAAAACATCGACGGACACAATTCCACACTGTCAGACGTGTACCGAAAAGGCCTTATGACTGTAACATGTCCCCTAGATTTATACAGGAGTGCTACTGACTTCGACATGTTTCCTTTGATACAGTCGATACGTTGTTTCCATGTTAGTTTAGGATCAGTCACGACCTCGATGTTCAATATTAACGTGGCAGATTTTTGATTTGATGTCCCCGCTCAATGTCTTTTCTGATACAAGCTGTATAAAACCGATATGACATCATCACACTGTAGATGTTATACAATCCTTTACTGTAATGTGTTCCCTGAATTCCAAGAATTGCTGTTACTCACATGTTTCTAAACTTCCTTTTGCAGAACTAACTTGTTTAACACTGAAAGAAAGTCCGGACTGAGTTTTTATCTAAGGAAAGGTCGGTGCCACAAAAGATTAAAAAATCCTTTGTTTGATTTTTGCTGCATGACTTTGCCACCACAGTAGCGTTCTGTTTTTAATATTTAATCTGTTTTGTGTTTGTTTGTTTTTTTCTGAAACTTCGGACGCGATTTTTTTCTTTGCCGTGGTTTGAGAAGACGCCTGCGGATCGTTTCCTGTTTAGTTCAGTCTGTCCATGAAATGTATTTATTAAAAATTCACCTCATAAATTCATAAATCGTTTGTAGCGAGGTTGTCAGCTCTGAGCTGAATAACTGAGGAGATGCACGTTCTCTTGTTGGAAACTGATTAACAATATATTTCACGTGTTTTCACCAGTTAAAAGACCTTTTTACAAACTCCATGAACTTACAGCCCAAAGACATAAACTGTGACATTCAAATAAAATAACATTGTGTCTAACATGTCCGTCTGTATTCATACAATTAATTACACACCCTTATAAATAACAGTTTTTATTGCTGGTGTTTAAACAGTAAAGATCGTCCTAACCAAACTAAAGATCACGTTTTTATGACTGTTTTTACAATGAAAACTCATGACTCAACCTGCTGAACAAACTGAGAACAAAACACCAAACAGTAAATGTGTAAAAAAAAAAAAAAAAAAATCTACAAAACACTGAAAATAACATCTGACCAGTGTTTTCTTTTTTTATCTGGCAGCATTAAATTCCTGAGTACGCTGTTCTTACCAATTTAACAAAAGTATATTAAGAAAATATTTTGTTTATTATATGAAAATGCATTATTTTTCTATAGGTGCAGCACAATTTTTGTATTTTTTATGGATAACACTATAATGTAATATCTGCCGGATAATAGAATTATGTAATAACATATTTGTCAATGGAATGGAAACATACGGGAAAGATGAAATAGTTTGTTTCTCTCCAATCAATACTCCGTAAACAGCAACCATCCAGGTAAAATGTGCAAGTAATGTAACAATTTTTAACCCTTTTTAGAGGACATTTAATTATATTTTGACATGTGTTTGTACTTGTATATTACCTGGCAGACTTACTGAACATAAAAAGGGCCAAAATAGCTGCATGCACATCTAATCTAAATATCCATGTGTTGCCATTTGCCAGTACATTTACTCAAGTGCTGTACTAAAGTCCAGTTCAGACGTACTATTACTTGAATGTTTCCCTTCCCTGTTATTTTATACTTCCACTCCATTACATTTTTCACTCTATACTACATTTATTTGATTACTTGAGTTACTTTGCAGGTGTCGTTTAAAAAAAGAAAACACTGATTCCAATTATCAAGAAAACGCCGAATATCAGATCTGAATTCACAATATAGGTCGACTTTATATACATACATGTACATATACAGTATGTGTGATTTACTTCTTCTTGTAAAGTAGTATTTTAACACAATATCTTTACTTTCACTTGAGTCAGACTTTTTGGTACTTTTCACAACACTGACTGTCAAAACTGAAGAGAGTTAAAAAGTCCCAGAATACAGTTTTCCACACTCGCTCATGTGCCTGATCCGGCTATGTGTTTTTTTTGTTGTTTTTTTCTCGCATCCTCACACGAGCACGTGTTGCATTACTGTCCAGTATCAAGTTCTGTCCATTAGGGAGGCGTCAGGACGAGTTGTGTGAAGACGCTGCGCCAGCCGTCTGTGAGCTCCCAGAATTCTTTGTTTCGTCTGTTTTTGTCATGTGATTTCCTCTCTCTTCGTTCAAAGATCCGAGGAGCTGGAGCACGTCAGGGTGGTGGAAACGACCTGAGAAACATCAATGCAAGGAAACGCAACTTGATTCAGAATCACTGAAATGTTGATGTTAACTTGCCTGTATACGTCTGAGATATTTTTTTTTAAAAAAGTCCAAGTAAGTTTTTAAATGACTTAAAGCCTAAAATGACAACTCATTAACTCAAACTATATCATCTGGAAACAATCATGTATGATCACTAAAAGACAACTCTTAAGTTGCGTATGTATATACTGAATAAATAATGCATAAAGAAATGTAAGAAAGAAAAGAGAGAGAGAGAGAGATGTTTGAAATGTACCGCTGGTGGAGTCAAAGAACTCCTGCAGTCGTCCCGGCGTTCCCTCCAGCTCCTCGTACTCATGAGCCTGCAGGATCATCTCCAGGAGGTCGAAC
>OMLP01025712.1:13867-24054 GCA_900302685.1 Spondyliosoma cantharus | reverse complement strand
TAAAAAAAAATGTACAGGCCAAATATTATTCATCACAAATCTATTCATCTATTGAAATTACTGGATGGTCTCCAGTTTAGCTGCAGGATACTTAAATGTCTTGATGATCTTGGAAAGGAACATATGAAGAATTAAAAGCCTTCTGTCAAAGACTGTTTAAAGGACCTATTTGTAAGAAAAGTTAATTTTTCAGTCTCATTAAAAATGTGTCAAAACTGCAAAAATTGGAATGTTTAACAATCTGTGTTTTGCTGACATTTAAGTTTAAATAAAGTTGTTGTTTTTTTAAAAAATTGACATTAATTATTTGCTCGGTATTTTATGAGTTTGTGATAAACACATACAAATAAAAAAAAAGTCTGCTTGACCTTAAATATGAAGAATATAATAAATGGGTGACACTTCTCTTCTCTGCTCATTGTTCATATCAGGAGCCGTAGGTACGTAGAGTTGAGCGCACGTTACGTAACGTGCGTAGCTCCAGTAGATCTACAGAACATGAACGTCGCCCTGGTGACGACGTTAGGCCGATCCAGACGCTCTGCAGTCAGCGGGGCTTGGCCGGAACAATGTCGCGACAATAACGCAGCCGTTACCTGGCGCACACAACTTTATTAACCAAATTTAAATGCTGTTTTGTAAACATCTCCACCTGCGCTTCTGCTGAGGACGCTACTAGAGGTATCCTTATGTTCAGGTGAGCAACGTTACATGAAGTAATATAACCGCTGGAGAGCCAGCGAGCACACTGACAGCTAACATGCTAACTGCATATGCTACAGCAGCTGTCAAGTTAGCGTTAGCCTGGCGTTAGCAAACCCTAGGTCAACGATAGCTTCGCATTAACTTCAACGTTATAGTGTTACCTCAGGTTAAACGGACACATTTGTGGCATCACTGTTAGTAATATAAGATTGTTTTTCATTTGGCAAAACTTGAATGTTAGCGGGTTAGCTCACGTTAGCGTAGCAGTAGCTAACTGGTAGCTAGGTGGGGAGGGTAGCTAACGTTAGCTCTGCGAAACAGCAAGTTAAGAGGCCCTTGATGAGGCAAAGTCGTCTGCATGAGGTCATGGACATGGCCAGTTCTTTATGTAGAAGAATTTAGCTTCATGATCGAGCATTATTTGGAGGCTTCATATTACTAATGCAAAGTTTTGGGCCGAAACCACAAGACTGTGTTTACATGAGGGCGTTTCCGAAACTATCAGCTTCGCAGCGCATGTCAAGTTGCAGCAGCACCAAACTGCATGTCTGTCATATTAGATGAATGTATACAAGCTTCAGCTTTGTAATATTAATAAACAACTCGTGTCAGGTGTGTTTGTGTGTGTTGTGACAGCTGTGTTTCTCTCTGCAGTATGGCAGGCTCTGGAGAACTGGACTGTTCCCTGAATGCCCCGGCTCCCTCCAAGCTGATAGAGGAAGTAGGTGACCCATGTGCTGCGGACACCTCCAGCTCCACCAGCACCCCGGAGTGTGCCATCTGCCTGCAGAGCTGCATCCACCCCGTGCGCCTGCCATGCTGCCACGTCTTCTGTTTCCTGTGTGTGAAAGGTGCCTCCTGGCACAGCAAGCGCTGTGCTCTCTGCCGGCAAGAAATCCCAGAGGACTTCCTGGAGCGGCCGGTTCTCCTTTCACCTGAAGAACTGAAAGCAGCGGCTGCAGGGGTGAGCCGGAGTATAGGGACCGGGGGCGTTTCCCGTGGAGAATTTGCCTGGTACTATGAGGGCCGCAACGGCTGGTGGCAGTATGATGAGAGGACCACCCGGGAGCTGGAGGAGGCTTTCTCCAAAGGCAGGAAGAGCACAGAGATGCTGATTGCAGGGTTCCTGTATGTGGCTGACCTGGAGAACATGGTGCAGTATCGACGGAATGAGCACGGCCGCAGACGCAAGATAAAGCGCGATGTCGTTGATATCCCCAAGAAAGGAGTTGCGGGATTGAGGATAGATCCAGAACCCGAACCTGTCCCCATTCCTGCTTTACCGGTTGTCACCCCAGCTGCAACAGAGCGCGTCAGCTCAGCTGATGGATCAGACAATGCCAGCCAATCGCAGCCTTTAACCTTTGGGATTTTGGCGTCTCTCCCCCCTGTTAGACCTCCAACACTCCTGGGGCGGCATCTTCCGAGTCCCCTTTCTCCCTCACCCTCAACCCTGGAGGAGTCTCTCTCCCAGCTCCTAATCAGCCAGCCACTGGGTGAAGAGGTGGATGGAGACGATGAGCTGCAGACGTATGACTATGCATCCGGCAGCAGTGAGAGCGAGGAGGAACAGGAGCGAGAGAGAGCAGAAGCGATGCCACGCAGAAGACACAGGCAGGGACCGCTAAGAGAGAGCCAGCCAACCAGAATGCCTCCACGGGGCGGGCCCTCCAGCTCTACACTCAGTCTCCGCTCTCGTAGTCCTGATGGACAGTGCACTGTGACGGAAGTGTGACGACACTGGACAGCGGTTTCTGTTCTACTGATGACAATAATTCAACTTTTATCAGTTGGCAAAAAAGTTTAAAAACCAGTATGCATCTTTCCCACAAAATGACAAAAACCTTTAATGTGTTGTTTCCTGTTCCACTACATGTATTTCCCCCATCGATAGTGTGCCAAATATGATCCTGATATACATTTAAACTATTTTTTAGGTTTTTTTCAACAATAAAAGCTAGTCTCAGCCAGCAATATACTTAATGCAAGGGTAGTTTTGCTTTGCTCCCAGCAACAAGCTCTGTAGTGAAGCAAAAGAAGTCTGGCAACTTCATGGTACGTGTTGTCCTCAAACCACCATCTGTCGCTGCCTTTACATCCCTTTTGTGACATAGCAATAACCTCTTTGAAATGGAACACCTTATTCGTTCTGATCTTTTAGCTCATGGTTAACATGGCTGATATTTTTGTATGTTTTTTTTTTTTCCCTCTCTCTTTTGGACTGATTGTCTAAAAATCAAGTTTAAATGTAGCACCTTATGTGCCAGATCCAGAAGGGTTAAACTGGTCGCTCTTTCCTGCTTTGCTGATGAGGATTTTTTTTTAAGTTCATAAGTTTTAATCAGGACGTAATTAGTTACTATTTAAACTGGAGTTTGTGTGTGTATGTGTATGTTTAAGTGTCTGAGGGGGAGGAAGACTGCATTCCCTCTATTTTTGTGTAAAAAAATCCTTTAATAATGCCGTGTGTTTGTGTTGTTGTGAGCGTTGTTGGGTGCTGAAAAGCTACTGGCAGAACCACTGGAAAATATTAGGCTATGTATGCAGAGACACATTTGGATTTCTATTTCTTGTCATCGTATTCTCGATAGGACCACTATCAGAGCGCTGGCAGTGACATGTACTTGGACGAACTCGAGCTGTCCTCACTTATTTTTTTTTTTTCCCTTTTAGGCTCCAGCTGCTTTTATTTTAACTGTCAACTTTTCACTGTTTGTGTCTTACAATCTGAACGGCCTGAAACAAACTTCTGTCTGCGTGGTGTAAGCCCCTGTGGTGTTCCTCAAGTTATTAAAGGTGTTTCTCTCTAATTTAAAATCATATTTTTTGGCTGACGTTTCTTTTCTTTGGTGGAGGAATGCATGGTTGAATGCATTACAGAATTATGGGAAGACTGTGGAAACAGAAGTGGCTCTTCACTAAAGGTCTGCAGGCAACGTGTGTCCTGATTTCGAGGTAAATGCAGTTTACCTGAAGAGTCCACAGGATGGAGCTGTTGCACTTTGCCCCTGAGGGCTCAACAGGCTGTTCCCAATGAGATGATATTGTTTACGCGGTGCATAACACCAAATCTTTCAACTGCGTTTAAAGCATCATTTTTGTTAATTTAAAGGAATAATCTGACATTTTCAGAAAAACACTTATTCACTCTATTGCTGAGATTAGATTCAGATATCAGCAAGAAAGCAAAATAAGCTTAATTCTGTAAATTTCAAACCTTTTCTTTCATACCTTTTATTGAAAATAAAAAAGTGGGTTGTTAATCCTTTTGAAAGTCCAAAACATTATCAAAGACAAACTTAATGGCACCACAATAGTAACAAACACAAGTTCATCTTGGACAATTAACAGTGATTAAAGACTATGTTAAATTTGAAATTGTGTGTCGTACAATACTTTTCAAATAGCCTGCGTCCCTGGGTGTGTCACAGATTGGTTTATTTGACTGTGACGTTTCCCGTTAACAAAATAAGTCTCCTCGGGGTTATTAAAGGTGAACTTCACCTGCAAGTGTTTGTGAGAGACATGGAAACACCTCAAATATTTATGTTAAATCAAACTTTGTTTTGTGACCCCATTCTTGCAAAAAATATTTTATTACATTGTTCAGTCTCGGCTGGTACATAAATCACCAAAATCAAAGCTCCGCTCGATGTCTCATTTATTATCCAGTTCATGTTAACTGGCATGTTTCTGAAATTCCCTACAAATAAATCAGTTCATCTTCTAAACTTATTTATCTTCTGACAACATGAGCAGCATTTTATCCTCAATCCTCTCCCATACAACAGTGGCTATTTTTAGAACCTTGTGGTTCTGGTCTTGTGTAATACTGCTTGGAGGCGCCGGGGCCCTGTGACTGCCTGCTGCACAGTTACTGTGCTGGTTTAAGTATTTTGGCTTCTGAACGTTCAAGTTTATTTCAGGTTTGTGTTCAGATGACAAAAAACAAAAAAGAGCTTTGCCACCGAGGCAGCTGAGCAGCAGCAACTGCCAACAGAAGAAAACCGCAGGCTCCGTGTGTGCAGTTGGAGTGTGACTTGAATTAGAAACATGGCTTAATGAGCCAGAGTTTGGCTGGTGTCCTTTCAGAGCTTCCATGTAACTGTGTGTACTCCAACTTCAGTGACGAGGGTGCTGACATGTGTAAATTGGTTTTCAACCCTGTTGGGATAGTGTAGATTTAATTAAAATGTATAAAGCGTCCCATTATCAAAAGATAAATATTCTATAAATGAATGGCATTGAAATCCAAAGCCATCTTTGTTACATTCTGACCATCTATGTTATAAAGTAAAAAGTAAACCTGACTTAAATTTTGCGATTCTTAAGCACGGCCATGAAAAACTTACACAGAAAGTCCACCCTGTCAAACATCTCTGTCCAAAGGAGGATTTAACTGACAGCTGCCACCAACCGGCGTCGCGTTTTGTTTTCCCTTAACATATTGTGTAAGTAATATCTTAATGTTTCCTTCATATTTGTAGTCTATTTTTCACGGCGTCTGTGAAGCCTAGTTTATTGAGTGTTCAAGTCTGTGTGAAGCACACTGATACAGATTCAGGGCATCAAATGCTGCTAGTAGCTGGCGAATCACAGGGTGAATTTCATTAAGATTCGGTGGCGTAAAACTTTCCGACGCTCATCAGGTCCCAAAGTCCAGAACCTTGAAGGCCGACAAGAGAGGCTGTTGAACCTGTAACTTTCCAAAAAATCATATTATGTTGTTTGTCTCTGAGTCAAGACACCGGATTGCTTCTAGCATTTCTACCTCCTTCTGAATTGATGCTTTCATCGCTATCTGCACACATGCACACACACACATGCATATATGTGGAAGACAGACATCTTTTAGTACTTTGTGCTCTTTCCTTGGCTGCATGAGCGAGGCGGACCACATACAGAGACTTGAGATAAAAGTTCAGTGGGTGCTTTCCACTGTGACAGGCTGCTGGAACAACAGACACTGATGAGCGTCTTTGTTTTGCAGGAGGGACTGACAGGCTGGAATGAGGCCCAGAGTTCATGGAGAGGGAGCATGGTTACTAAGGTGACAGTGAGAATGATGATGATTTTTGCCTCCTCATAATAAAACCAGTCGATCACACACCAACACAACAATCAGATGGCAGTTTGAAAGTTAGCTTTCAAGAAACACTTCACCCTGAAACAACAACGTCAACCTCATGTTGGCTTCAGAGGTAAAGTGCACCAGTCAGACGGGTTCTTCCTCTGGGGACCATGAATGTCTGAACGCAATTTAAATGTACAAACCAGGCTGACAAGAACTGACGTCTGACAGAAGGAAAACACGTCGTGTTAACACACAGGAGGTGAAACTAATCAGGGGCATCACAAAGGCGGGAAAACGAGACAAAGACAGGAAGTAAAACAACATCAGCCAAACTTTCAAAATAAAACTTGAAATTACCGAACGGAAAACCCAAACCCATGAAAGTAGGATGAGTAAATCGCTTCAAAGTCAAAGCTGATTTCCACAAACTGTTCAAACAATTTGTTCCATCCTCGTGTGCTGCAGTCAAAACATCACACACACTATCAAAGTGTGATGTTTGTCCAGTAAAGAGCTCAGCAGCAGTCTCGTATTCAAATGCATTAAAAGCGTGTCACATATAAAGGGGGAGCATCACTGTAACGTGCAGCGACGCTGAGGGAGGGATTTACATATCATGGAAACAGAGACTGTATTTAGATTGGACATGTATAGAGCTGCATGTTAAAAGGGGGACATATAGGGACATGGGACATGTGTGAAGGACAACAACAAGAGAAAGACCCCCGAAACACGGCGTTCACAAAGGAACATTGTGTCTGAGTTAAAAGAAGCGTGCGTGTCTCAGCATGCTCGGTAAGATGTCAGCGACCGCGTCTGGTCTGGGCACGCAATACATGATCGGGCCACAGACAGACCGACGGACAGACCGACTGGAGACAACACCACTATATGTTTTCAGACACATAGCTGCCCTTTAACTCCCTCATACGTGCTATCGTATCCTGGTCAAATGCCTCCTGTAGCCTTCCTCTTCGCACTACAGGAAAAAACACGCACCGTCTCTAATAATCCTTCCACAAATAGTCCCGTCATGGCCGCGTCTTTCGGCACGGCGCGGCGAGGCCGACCGAAGAGCATTGTTGTTGTGCGGATTATTTATGACCTTGTTTTTGTGGAGCAAGGTCCACGGGTCACGTCTATAAGGTGCTCAGTTGTTGCTGTCTAGGTATTGATGCAGCAGCTACCGTATTTTAAATGATTTGGATGCAGCTGTGCATGTTGCGGCCGTACATTTAGGTGCATGGTTATTTCTGACCATAATGCAGAGATTCGCAGACGGGGTATCTCACCCCTGCAGGAGCCAGGAATGACCTCACCCCTACTGTAACCATCATCGACCTCACGCCATTAGAGCCTATCAAGTGACACGCCTCGCTAAGCCGGGTGCTACTGAACCATTTATAACAGCGGTCGCGTCATTACTATGATGACTTCTAAAATCATAAAGTTTATATCATGGGCATAGTCCATTTCTAAATACGGCACCGTACTTGTGTGCCTGCGCAGGACGTGGTTTGTGTACAATCGTTGTCTGCTATTTAAAGAATGGCTGGAACAGGTGAGATATAAGGAGGTCACTTTATTAGAGACTCTGGAAGTATTCTTCCATGCGTGTATGGAAATGTTCTGCACGTAAGAGCCTATTAATGTCAGACCTGTCAGAGCGCATTCATGCCGTGAACCAGGCGGAATGAAATCATTAAATGCTGCTTGCGACAAACTGCAGTGCATGTACAAATCCTGCATCCCCTGGGCACGCTTCACCTCCACCGGAAAAAAATGAGTTGAAAAGACAGTGAATACAAAGTGTTTCTTGCTTGTAACGTGAAAATTGTCTAAAATCAAGTCCCGTTTATCTCCCTGAAATGTTTTTTTGGGTGCCGATTGCGTCTTATGTTAAGTGCAATGAGTCATTTTGACAATAAATAAGACTAATATACTAAGATTTTGAGTTTTTGCAGTGTAAATGGTCATTTGGATTTGTAACTACCTCCTCCACTTCTCTGACATGGTCTGCTTACAGGCCGAAACTGAGAAGATTCATGACACTTTTATGCGTCTATGGTGAATATACAGCCAGACTCAAGGGTTGGGCTTAATTTAGCATATCCTCGCTTGGTTTAGCTTAGCATAAAGACTGGAAGCAGGGGCTAGTCGGCCTACCATCACCATATTTTGGTAATTAACACATTTTATCTTGTTTATTTGATCTGTCTTTCATTGAAAAAAAAAAGCATTTTTGTGTCTCTGCTCGATTATTATCTCCGTATCTCTGTAACTACAAGGTCTACTTGAATAATCAAGGTATCATGATAAAGGGAACACTTGAACTATTTGTTCAGATGTGTAAGTATATATGTCACATTACCTCTGCCAACTTTTATGCTGATTAATTGACCAACATTAGAGAGGTTTTTACGACAGAGCACTCGGACAGAAATGGCACAACTTGGCACCATCCGAGCCATTTAAAATTGCTCAGGTGCCGAACTATATATTTCACTAATGTGTTACCGTGGGTGCTCAAATAATAGCCCAATTGGGCTCCGCTCAGGCTAAACAGGTCACTGCTGGTTTCCTGGCAACCTCGTGACAAGAAGTCTACAAGACAATCCGGTTAATTGACAGGAATCGCTGGAGGTCACGAATAAGGTGGATAAAATTTAAAGGTGCCAGCAGACTTTTGGACTAGGTTTAGGTTTTTAAAACTTTCCAAAAGGACAGGCAAAGTGTTTCCCCTTGTTATCAGCCTTTATGCCAAGCTAAGCTAATTTCCTGCTGGCTCCAGCTTCATTATTAGCACACAGACATACTGTAAGAGTGGTAGTGATTTTCTCTCATCTGACTCTCGACAGGAGAGAAGAACGTAAACAAGCGTATATCCAACAATGTGAAGCTGCTTCAAAGAGCAAGTGAAGGAGCGAGCATTTAAAATAAGATGAGACCCCTGCA
The DNA here is from genome assembly GCA_900302685.1 of Spondyliosoma cantharus. Classification (NCBI taxonomy): domain Eukaryota; kingdom Metazoa; phylum Chordata; class Actinopteri; order Spariformes; family Sparidae; genus Spondyliosoma; species Spondyliosoma cantharus. Next base: position 15,320 of record OMLP01025712.1, on the reverse strand, counting down.
GCTTTCCGTGATTTCCGCTTTCTCTTTTCAGACAGAGAGTCAAGTCAACACTTTGCAGACCAACAGGAATATATATCTAGACAAATCAATTCTGCAGCTCCATCTTTTACACATCTGCACTGAAATATATGCCATCATTTTAGCAAAAATCTGAGTACGAAATCGTATCGCAAAAGGAATCATCCTTTGACCACATGACTGATGAAATGAACTTGCAGAACTATAATGTTCATGGAGCTAGGATCTGTTGGGAGGCTGTTGTTTTAGGTTGCATTAGGTTTAGCCAAGTGTACCATGTAAACTGCCAAGTGGTAACTGAGTGCAGTGTGGAAGTGTGGACTGCCTTTATGATAAGTACCCTTATCGGAGTAATCATCATGCTCATCGTCACCTTGAATCACCGTGGTGATAACAACAAAAGCTCAGCCGGTCACATCATCACCAGGTATTTCAGGATATTTGTCAACTGCTCCCTCGTGCTCCACCAGAGTTTCCGTGTATTACGGGGCGAAGACGTGACAGTCCTCCATTAGCACTGGGTCTCATTCCGGCCTGTCAGTCGCTCCCGCGGAGCAAAGACACCCAGAGAAAGATCTGCGTCTGTTGTCCCCCACAGCCTGCCACGGTGAATGCAACCTCTTGAGTCCGTCTTCCATTTAACTTTTATCTTTTGTCTTTTGTATCTTGTCGCAGATGCATGAACACAAACATGAACATCAGGATTTATTGCAATGATCGTTATCGGGTCAATTTCTTTGGGTTATGACCAAAAGCCTGTCAAACTAAGGACATTAGCGCTAATTAGCAAATGTTAGCACTGTTAACATTTTACTTAAACTACGCTAAACTAAGATGTGTTGTTGGTGTTCCCCCTCAAAAGCAGTTTTATTTCTACTGGACCAGTAAGTCACCAATCCTGATTACTTATTTCAACTCAAGTGTTTCCCTGGTGGGATTCTTACAGTTGTTTTTTGCCTCGGACGGTAGCCAGGGATGCTAGCAGTAGCCGTGCTGCTAATGCTGTGTTTGTGTCAGCGGCGGCAACCGTAAAATCACAGGGAAATGTTTGTGTTTGTGAACTAAAGTTTATTAAGTATACTTTTATACATCACTGTGCTAAACTACAGCATGTTGACATTGCCACATGTTAGCATACTGATGTTAGCATTTAGCTAATGTGATTGTGCACACAGCGTCACACAGAGAACTGCTCAGATGGCTGTAGACTCTTATAGTCGTCAATGTTCTGTATTTTCCCGTGCTGTGTGTGTGTGTGTGTGTGTGTGTTTGTGTGTGCTGTTTGGGGAAGAGATTTAGTAACCAGACAGGGGCTGACGCACACAACTAGAAATGGTTAAACATCTCGTAGCTGTGCCAACTGTGTAATCATGTGGAAAGTCATTACAAATGCGGCGTCATTTTGAACATTGCGCCACAGTCGCAGGCTGTTACA
>OMLP01025711.1:0-12155 GCA_900302685.1 Spondyliosoma cantharus | reverse complement strand
CTCTTTGGACCAAATTTAGTTGCCTTGGTTTAACAGGAGTACCAAAAATAGCAATAAATGGACAGGGATGTATATCAATTCCCATTATGGTGGATACTATGTTAAAATAACTGGACCAATAGTTATCACCTGCTTTTAAAGGGAATGTGAGATGACGCTCTGATTGGTTTATTGCACGTTACGCCCAAACCACACCTATGACTAATGTAGCTACTTCAGACCAACCCATATTAGATTTGCGTCGGGCGCAAGAGTCATTTATCCCGCTGGCATAATAGCAACAGCGCCTGAGATCCGCCCACAAAGCTACTTGCGTTTTGCGTTTGATACTTGCATTTCAGATCGTTAAGATAGAGCCCTAAATCTACATGTTCTGGTCTTCAAATGATTTATACTTCATACATACAAGTTTAGGAATCAGTCCAGTTGATTGCCTCAGCTGGTACCCACGGTACCGCTGTAATGGATGCAACTCCAACTGTAACGTTATGTCCACTAAAAGTACTTGTTTTTGCCACTGACCAGCCTAGGTTGCCTGACAACATAGACCTTTTTGTTAAATAGTACGACCCGTTTTGTAACCAGAAACACTCACTCATGAAAAGTTTTAGAACTGGTCCTGCGTCCGGGAGCCTCAGCTGGGAGCCGAGACATGGCTGTAATGAAATCCTCTGGGGCAACACTGACTGTCTAAGTCACATCCACTAAAAGTGCTTGATGTCGTCACTCTTAGGCTGAGGTTGCAATTATTAGTGTCAGACACAATTATGGAAGAGATTCCAAAACTTTCGGTGAGTATTAATCATTGACACATCCAAAAAAGTCAATACAAGGCCCAGGTTAAAAAAAATACAGACGTTCCTCTTTAATGTGTGAGCAGGATTGAACTATTTTCTATAAGACCCCAGGTCCTTTTTTATCCTCACTATGGATTAATCTGCTGATTGTCTTCTCCATTAATCAATTGATTGTAAAAGTCCTGTGAAAAATGCCACCACTATTAACCTAAGCACACAGTGACATCAGCACTATGCCCGTTTGTCCAACCAGCAGTCCAAACCTACAAAGTACAGATGGCTCAAATTTGTGCTTAAGTCCAGTACTTGAGTAAATGTACTTAGTTACACGCCTCCACTTCGAAGCGACCATTCAGAATGTCTGCACAAAAAGAGAGAGAAAAGCAGCTTTTCATCCGGAGAATGGTTGACTCAACAGGATGTCAACATGCTGCTGAAAGACTGCTCTCCACTTCCACTCTCATCAGCGGCTCAAAGACATTAAAGAGCACAGACCGTTGACTTCACTGATTTCCGGGTAATTAAGTCCTCTTTAAAAAAAAATGCAGAGTTGTTCTTTTTTTTTTGGTAACAACTTGGGACAAAATCACCACACGCCACGGGTAACGTCAGTCGCGCCAAAGTGCTTTAAATGTTTGTACAGTAGCTAAAAACACCGGTTCGCTGAATGACACGTAAGCACCGGCGCGGGTGGCTGTTATGCGGTCACAGGTGTGCGTTAATGGGGTGTTTTACAGCAGCTCTGACTGGCGCAAATGACATTGGCTCGGGTCTTTCCAGCCGGGAGCCTGTGGGCGGTGTTTCGGGCAGAGGATGGTTGTCAGGCAGAAAATAAAGATAAGAGAGAGGGGGAAATCTGGGGGAACAGGGATAAGATGGACGGCAACGCGAACGGGCAGGCACAAACAAAGTCCGATACATATAAACATGCAAGATCACATACACACACACACTCACACACACACACACACACATACGTACGCCCATGCTGTGATTCATGCAGACAGAGTCGGTCTCCAGCAGGGATCTGTCCTCACCAGAAGGCCTCAGGGGAAACCAGACAGAATATTTAAGACAGGCCTCCCTAATCCCTTTAGTTAGACTGAAATCACACACACACGGGGCCCCACGCACACGCACACACCAAACTATATTTAGAGGAAGGGATTCAAAAGAAAACAGGATATCACTAAATTTGTTTGCTTGCGTGCATCTGTGTTTGTTTTTCTGCCCGTGTATTGTTATCTTTCCGTTGCATTTCCACTTCCAAAATTTCCAAAACAATTTTTACATTTCGGAGAGGCACAAGTGGAAGCATGATTTTGTCTAGGAAAACATGCACTGCAGCCGTTCGGGCAGATCTTAATGTGTACTCATGTAGCCTGCATGATGCGTCAACCTTATCATCCCACTTTTTCTGAGATTTTAGCAGCGTCACCGTTCCGACGAGTAGAAGCCACATCCTTGATAACGCATGTTGTTTTTACATGGATTTGGTTGTGTGTGTGATGGTGGCAGTGGCAGTGAGAGGTACCTCCTGTTGCTTCTTTTTACTGTTTGACAGTTTGTGTGCGAGTGTTTGTGCATGTGACAGAACAAAAGGTCACGGGGCTGACTTTTGTGGTCGCACATGAGTCCCTCCGACGTTCGATCCCACAAGTGAAGCATCGCCGAGAAACGCTCATATCCACCTACACAACACAACAAGAGATAAACACTTTTACTCCCCCTCGCTGCTCTCGCTCCCTCGGTTGATGAGAGAGTTGTTATTATTGGCGGAGGGCCTGCTCCTAACTCCCAGTAGAAGCCAGATGATTGTTTTTGCTGCCTGGGGTCCAGACCCTACCTCTCCAGATCCTGTTACTGGAACTGTGGAACCTTTCCACAGGGTTCCCGCCGAGAGTTGGACGTAAAGAGAGGGAATGAGACGAAACTGCACTGCAAACACTATGAGTTTACTTCATTTAAAATAGATTGTCTGTTTATTTGCTTGTAGCAACAGCAGTCCTTGTGTGGATGAAAATAGCAACAGTAGAAAGTTTCTTAGTACTTTTAAGAAAAGTACTGTACTTAAGTACAGCTATTTTTGAGTATTTCCATTTTCTGCTTCTTTATTTTTCTGCTCCAGCACGGTCCATGGGGAGACATTGCACTTTTTACACCACTGCATTTAATGTGACAGCTCCAGTTATTTTATAGATTAAAGAGGCCCCGCGGAGTTTTCTTGCAAACTAACAAACGTTCTGTTTACATTCAGCATTCCCCACCGTACTTCGATGTGTGTGTCCATGAGGTGTAACAAACACGCTGATTGCATTTCCCTCCTCGTAAAACATTTGCAAAGCTGACTTTTCTTACAGGTTTGACACCTGCATTGTTTATATCCATGTTTACTGGCTATCGGTTTAGCATTTTACTAACAGAACATTAAATCCCTTTTGAAAACCCCACGTAAAGTTATTTTTTTTGGTGATTTAATTTGCTTTATGACAATTCGTGTTGCTCTCTGTTTAGTTTCTGTGGCTGTTAGCGTGCTTGTTCCGCTTTTGTGTTTATTCGGCTCTTTTGTAAAGCACTTTGTACCTGTGTGGCTAGAATAGGTTTACATGCTTTAATACTCACAAACATCAGTATAATCATGATATGATGTTAACGTTGATATGACATGATATAGCATTCATACATGTGCTTTTACTGAGGTTTTTAATAATACTTCCATCCTTTTAATCAACTAAGATTTTAAATGCAGGATGTTTACGTGGTCTACTTGAACATTATCGTACTGATTCTCTATACGTGAATAAAGGATCTGTATACTTCATCCAGCAGTGCAAAAGAGCGCCTCCCACTCTTTCACACAATCTTTTCGTGCTGACTCTTCGGTAAATTCAGGACATTTTCTAATCTATTTCATGTAACCTATCTCTCCATCTACAAAACTGAGCACGCACCGCGCTGCAGTTTTACAACAGACACATGCACACACATGCACACCTGTCACACACATGTGCGTGTATTTTTAGCGGCCCGGCCCGCACAGCTGTTTGTCATTATTCATATCAGTGTGCGCTCCCTCTCTCCCTCTCTGACCCACTGTTATTCTTTCTAAGCCACCGGAGCTACAGTCACTGTATGACTGTGTTGGCCTAACCCTGGCGGGCTGTTTTTCCTGCCGCAGCGGTTGAGGCATCTCATTTGAAAATGCTTGTCTAGCTTAATCATTTCCCACTATCATTGTGCCCAGAATTATCCATCATAAAAACTGTGCAGGGTGAAAAACAGAGGACCTGTTGATGAATTATTCATTGTCCTCCACTTTGTTGCTTCTAGATGTTGCCACGGTGAAATATCAAGAGAAGAGTGTGTGTGTGTGAGAGTTTTTTTTTGTGTGTGTGTGTGTGTGTGTGTGTAGGTGGGTGAGAGGAGTTTATGGCTTGGCACAGAAAAGATTAACCAGCATAACACACAGTCTGCGTATATGGCAGAACACATATGCTTATACTCACAGAGCGGACAAAATCCATCGACTTATTTCCTTCGTATGAAGGATCGAGACACAGAGGTGAGGGTGGAACACAATGCCGTGTGTAGCTATAGAGTCTCTGGATTGACCCGTACGGCATATCGGAGATCAAGTCAAGGTCGCTCCACCCCAAAAGGCAAGAAAAGAGCTTTATTACCCTTAATTAAGATGGCATTAATGACTTCCCTCTGGGCCTGGACATAAACATCCAGTTAGTGTTTTACAGAGTGCAATTACCCCGGTGGTGAGATTACCTCAGACCGGAGCCTCTGCTGGCTTCCTCTACCAGTAATAGTAATAGCTGGCCAGGAAGACTTCAGCTTGTTTAGTTTAACTCTGCAGATCAGGCTCGGACGCACCAGAGGATAACAATGAGAGGCAGACAAGAGCAAGAGACATAATGTGTTTACAGTAATTCTACTGCTCCGGTGGCAATGAAGAAACGGTTTTAGGCCAGAGGTCACTGCACTTGGTTAAAAAAAAAAAAACGCCAGTCAACTCTCATACCGAGCTGGATGTTTCTGATTCTGAGGTGAATCTAATCTGCTGATCCTTTATTTGTGTAATCAGATGAGCATCAGGCATGGCTCCAACATAAAAAAAAAGTGCTTTAGAGATCCAGTGGCACTCGACTCCAAACCGAACGCTGATCCACCTCTGGCTCGAGTTTGTCGGCGATCACCACGGAGTGAAAACAAACCCCCTGAGCAGGACTCCTTGTTTTGTTTGCTCAGTCCTCACAATTTTAAATCAATACCCGTAGTTTTCCACTCTCTCCTAAAGATTTTACAACGTCATCAGGCAAAGCTGCAGTAATTGCGATGAATAGGGGACACGCGTTCTGAATAGGTATCACAAAATACTCTCCTGGACCGTGCTGTCAGTGCAATCACAGCTTCGGTATCCCTGATTGATATTGACATGTTTTGCCATTGTTTTGAAAGTGCTGCCCAACATGTACAGTAGGTGAGACGCTGTTGCCTCACACGACGTGCCTCCGTTGCTTGCAGAAAGCTGGCATTTTCTCCAAAATCACACAGTTGGGCAGAATTATAACACTGTTGTTCTGTTCAGTGTAAAAAAACAAGCTTTGTTCGGTGGCATTGTGTTGTCTCTTTGTAAAAACTGCTGGATGAGTTGCTCCAGAAAGTCTTGCTTGGCTCTCCTGAGTCCTGGTTCACATTTCACCTACTTCGCAACGTGCCGCCTGCAATTTGTAGCATGAGAACATTTCCTCTCACGTTAATCTCGATAAAGTGTCAGTGATCAAAACGGGCACAACCTATGGATGGATGAGAAGGAAAAAGCTCGGTCTGCAGTTTGCCAGCAACAAACATTTGAGAATCGTGATGCCGCCACTGTTTGCTATGGCTGAGAGATGAGTACATTGCTCCAGGTGGTGAACATAACATAACACACAGTAGCTGTGTGTTATGCTGTGATCATTACAGCTTAAGCATGCAACTGAACTCTCGTTGACACGTCCTCACAGTCCTTTGGGCGGATTGAGGTTGACTTATGGACCAAACAGTATAAAGGTGTTTGTAGCCCCACGACTGATAAAGAGGCTGACCAGGGGGGGAAGTCGGATGGATGTTAGCTGGAGGTGGACTGAAAGTTAATGAGGGGAGGGGGACGATTCTAAGCTGTGCAGATGAAGTGCCACCCTTTGAGGGGGATTTCCAAGCGTGATTTACCCACTGAGTTGCCAAAGGTCAAGTCATTAACCCTTTATTGATAATTCTTAGAAGTTCAGCCCTTGCGGCATCAACACTTGCCAAACAGTCATGCACTCCCAATAAACAGGCTTACCATGGTGGATAAAGCCATCCATGTGTCACACATAAACAAATCAGGGTGTTCATGAATCGTACATCAAATGTTTAGGTGCACTAAAGCAAATTATGTGTTTTACTGCTCGTATATACACAGCCTTGATTGTAAACATTGGCGAGGTTACAGGGTGCATACTGTACAACATAAAAATAATGGTAATGCGCCTTCTCTGGGCTGATTATCGCATTAATTCAGACACAAACCTCCTTGTCCAAACGCAGCAACATGAGCATGACTTGGCTCTGCAGACTCCAGGGAATTGGTGCAGGCCATTGTAACGCGCTCAAACCTCATGGGCGTGATTGAAGGCATGAGGTTTCGGGGTGTGAGAACCACGTGAGAGAAGTTGTTGAGAGGACAAAAACAGAGAGAGTCAGGGAAAGAGGGAGACAAGGTCTCTTGTTTCTTGCTCTCAGAGGCCCAGCTGCTGCAGCTTTCATTATTCAAATGCTGCAGCATGACACTGACTTAATACAGCCACTGGTAAACTCTGCCACATGAGGGCCTGCGCCGCAAACACCGCCTTGGCTGGTGCTGCCAACGCAAACAAGCGAGCTAAACGATGTGCTGTGAGAGAAATAGGGAAGAGAGATCGGCGGAAGAGATAATATGATGACATTCGATAAGCCTAGCACATTAAATACACTCTCAGCAATTACTACATGGTTATTTGTTTACATGAGAGACTGAGCAAGATACAACAAACTGTTGGGAATCAACTGAGTTTCACATGTCAAAAAGCGTTTTATTTTTTTTTTTATTGTACCAGGTCGTATTTTTAGAGAAAGGCAGAGTGCACAATGCTTGCAGTGTTCCATGATAACTCAATTTCCTCTCTGATTAATAGCTGCATTTTCCATGTTCATACGCTTCACTCGTCACCTCCATATGTAAACAACTCCACTGACAGGACCGGCTGATCCCTCAGAGTGGCGTTTCAGCGGAGGTCACTACCAAGCAGATGACCCCGGGTTCACGGAGGGTGGAGGAGGGGCCTGTATAGGCACTGAGTGTATTTCTGTCCTCTTCCCTATTTGCGATTTCTAATGTTCTAATCTGGAGGGTGCGTGAGAGCAGGGGATTGCCAACTTCCCTTCCCCCTCCCCCACACCCCCCTGCGCTCTCCCCCCTGGGGAAAAGTTGGAGCTACGCTAGGCTGGAGTGGGTAAAGACGATGTCCAGACTCGCGGCGCTCGAGCTCATAAAAACAACCATCATGAGAGGCGATTGTTTGCAACGAAACATCACTGTTACAACACAGACACACAGGTTCCTGGAGCTCTTTTTTTTCGTCTGGCTGCATGATCAAATTCATTGCCAAGTTTAATTGCCGCAAGCCTGGAAGGCAAAAAGAGCGATAGAGAGAAAGAGAGACAGGGAGACAGATTTAAAGAGACGGAGTGAGACTGATTGCCCGCTCTCTCGCTGTATATTTGCGATAAGTTCAAGAGTTCAAGATCGTATCTGGATAGTTTGTCTTGTGCTGCTAACCACTCGACGCCACTCTGCCAACCAGCGCTGGTTTGGGGTGACTGACCATGATACGTAGATCATAAAACCTCGGCAGTGCGGGGCGGTTCAGCCTGAGTTCATGGAGGTACTCTGAGAGAAAGAGAGACAGAGAGTAAAGGAAGGAGGGGAGAGGAGAAATTAAGCCAAACTCTACAGACGCCTGTTCAACTCTACCTCTGCTGCACACTGATCTGTTTTTAGAAATTGAGATAACAAGCCCAGAACTGTATGGTAATACTTTGTGAGACAAGAAGACTCCACTATTTTCACTGCCCACTAATGAATCAGCAGATTTACCGTTCCACAATATAATTGTTGTCTGCACCTCCCCATCTAAACATCCTAAAGCAAAGAAAACAAAGGTTCCCATTGGCCCAATAATGAATAAATAGCTCCCATGTGACCACGGGCCAAGTCCCATTTCGCTCCATCCCCTGTTTGTTTTCCCCACCATTGTAATTACCCCTCCCCCCCTAAAAAGCCCAAACTACCCAGTGGTAAAAGAAACCCAACAAACCCCAGGACCCTGACTCAGACCCATAAAAAACACGACACAAGAGAATAGATGGAGATGGAGGGGGGGTTGAAGGATTGTAGCTTACAGGGCAAACATGGCATGACAGCAGGAGGGGCAAGCTATGGGCATGCAGTGCATGTGTGTGTTTACGTGTGTGTTTGTGTGTAAGGGAACAGTGCCTTTTCCCCCTCCCATCTTCCAGCTCTGACCCTGGCCCCCTGCCAGCAACAGTCACAGTCTAATTACTGAAATCTGTGTGCCAGCTAAAGGCATTGTAGGAGTCAGTATTGTCTGGGGGCCAGTGAGAGCAGTCGCCATTCATCCCTGGGTGCCCTCTATTTACTGAGGTGGAACGGCCTTTACAACAAATCTGTTTTGGAAGGGAGCAACGTGTTTGAATGAGACGTCTGAGAGCGGCCCGCTAAATGATACAGTGCGACAGTGTGTCGCTGGATTGAATTAGGCAACCAGCCTAAATGAGATCGACTGTGGCTCCACATTGTCACAGTCGGGCACAGCTACATACTTACTTACACACTTAGAAATTAGTTCTTAAACTCACAGTTTAGCATTGATACCGTCATACTGAGTCATTGCTTCTGACTTCTGACTCAGTGTAGATGTAGACTGTGGGTACCGGGGTTCAGACACGACAAACCGACATCAAAGAACCTAATGGCGACCAAGGTCGACTGTTGCGTCACCTCTCGTCACCTGTGCTTGGGCCATAAAGCTTCTCTTGAACACACCGTAGGGACTATAGCCGATGGCCAACTTGCCTTGCATGTTCTGCGCCTGCGTGAGAGGAAGTAACTCTCCACACCACAAAGAAGCAGTAGTTTTCATCAGCCAAAAAGGGAAACCATAGCACAAACCGGTGTTATGATAACATTTTCACACCTCTCTCACTAGTAGACACTTCTAATCCAGAATGATTAAAAGTGTCAAATAGCACTGGCAAAGAGGCTGAGATGAAAAATAAGGGGCTATTGTATTAAATAGATGGTACCATGGATCCAACGGGCTCATGGGACTTTCCCTTTCTTTTTCAGTTTTTTTGAACAGCCTATCAGAGTGACTTCTCTCACCAACAGGCTCTACCATCTATTCAACATTCTCAGCGAGCCGAAAAAACCACCAACAAGGTCCGGCAAGTGCTAGTCGGCCACAAACTATGGCCACATATGCTCACTGACAGCAGTCACTTCAGGACCCTAAGCTGACCATTTCATTTTAACTTCTTCTCCCTTTCACTATCTTCATGTCACAAAATGTCTACAGGAAACAACCTCCGAGCTAGCAACCCTACACCCTAAACGTTACCGTAAAATTTACGCTATGGCACTAGTGCAAAGAAGCTGGAAGTTTTTATCTTTTCTTTTGCAGGATTCTAATGGCGACGACGAGCTTCTCACAAATGTTTCACTAAAACAAGTAAAACATGTCTGAGTCTACACCAGCGGAATCCCCTCTCATCAGTGGTCTCACCTTGACTTTGTGACGTTACAGAGTCACACATTTGCGTAATTTATGTCCAGCAGCTAGTTGTAGCACATAGGAACTGGTTTAGCACAGCTGCCTTGTTGTTAGCAGTGCTGGGTCGAGCGGTCGATGTGTGGACTGACCAATCAGAGGTGAGGGTATTTTGGAGGAGGGGCCTTAAAGAGACAGCAGCTAAAACAGATCATGTCAGACAGTGGAGGGAATACAGTGCTGCAGCTGCATAAAATGATGAACCTGAAAATGAGCATAATCTGTCTAAGAAATACAAACAAGCCGGAGCAGTTTTTCCCCGTATAACAGAATGATACTGGGCACAGCCAGACCTTTGCTCAAGCCCTCTGGAGATTGGTGTGGCTTTGTAGACCTCTGACTTTGCCTTGCACCATCGTTGCATTTCATCACAAAATCTCTGATGCTTGACAAAAATATTCACCATAATTGCATGTGTTTTTCACCTTAACCAGCGGCGCGTAAGGGCTGATGTCACTTTTTCTCAGCGTGAAATCCCTCTGTCGGTATCCAGATTAGAGCAGTCCTGCGATGTTAGAGCCCAGCAGGGAGGGATTGGCTCTAGCTTAGATTCCCCAGCCCCGTCTTTATCGCGCCCATGACTGGATTTATTAAGCCTAATGCTGTTAATCTGCTTGATTTTCGGTGTAAACCCATTAGGGGACATGGGGGTAAGATAACGACAGGGGAGACGACAGAGGACTCTCACTGTTTTTCGAGTGAGAGCCAACTCCTGTCCGTTTAATCGCCCAGACTGTGATCTTGTCAAATGCGGACAACTGTCATAGGTCAGGGTGTGCCAAAACAATGGTGTTAGGCCTCTTGTTATCTCTGAAGCTTGGGACGAGGAGTTATTTACATCTGTGTTATCTGCTTTGAGGCAGATCATGCTTGCTTGCTGTTTTCCCCAGGAAACCTTGAAAACAGTATCAGGAGGCGTTCTCATCTGCAAAACAACCTGGGTTTACATAAACAGTTTCCAGCGAGATAGGAGGAGACTCACGGCTTGCTGACATCTCTACACTGCAATTGTTACAAGCTGGCAGGCCCATGCATGTCAAACCCAAATGATCAGCCATGTTATAATGCTCAATAAGATGTAATAACATAGTATGCCGGTGGCTTTCAGAGTGGTCAGGCAACAGTTGAGGGCCCCTGCCTGCCTCTGCCCGGTGTGGTGAGTCTCAGCTGCCGCACTCCGTCTGCGGCGACCACAAGGTTCACCGCCGTCTCTCTCCGGCGTCACAGCCGTTCGGTAGGCAGGGCCCATCCTCACCACACCTCACCACACCACAACACAGCACAAAGGCACATGAAACCCCTCACGCCCTTCACAAGTCAAGTCTGCAGAGCAGCTTGTTCTGTCTGCATGGCGTCGCACATTCTGCACATCCGGTACGGTGATACTTTCACAATGCTAGTCGGAGGAGTTTCACATCAGTTTCTGGGGATGATAGTGCAGTCAGGTTCAGAGGAGTAAATTAAAACACAAGTTCACCCAAAAGTTCAAATTCTGTCATTATCTACTCACCCACCATGCTGATGGAAAGCTGGAGGAGGTTTCGTAGTGCACAAAACATTTATCTGGAGGTTCACAGCAAAACTGCATTGCAGCAACTTAAGTGGATGGGGACTTGTTTTAAAATGTAAAACAACAACTGAAATGAAACAGGTTAGCAGCAACACTGAAGATTTTGCCTTTTAAAAGGGTGTTAATAAATATCTTTTCAGATCAATTTCAGATCTTGGGGCTTCCAGAGACCTGGATTACATTGGACAAGCAGTATGGAGTAATTTTCTGTTTTCTTTCAGTTGTTTTTTTATGTCCCCATGCACTTTATTTGTTAAGGAGAATGATGTCACCCTGTTTTGCTGTGAAGCTCCAGAAATTTTGCCGACTGCCAAACTCCTTACCCTGAACTACAGGTTCACTGCTGGAAAGTGCAGTTATCTGTAATATGAGTGGACGTAAACTTCACAGGGTCAACTCACCCACTTCGTATATCGTTAGCACGCGGTGGTTCACGGCTCTGCATGGTGCACAGAGCGAAATACCAGGGAATTAAGGTCAGCCCTTGAGGCCACAATAGCATTTGTAGGTAAACTATTGTACAACAAACAGCATTAGAACAGAAGCGGCTGGCTTTTTCTTTTTTTTTATCGCCACCGCCAGAGTTTAAATCTGTTTAACTGACAAATGTTGCACACGACTCCACATTACGCCGCTACTTTGTTTTCCAGCCCACCCTCGTCTCTGTCTGCATTTGAAATTCATTCAGCTGTCTTGGAAGGGAATTATTTATGAGCAAATCTGTTCGTTGGAATGGCTTGTCTTGTTTTTTTGCTCGGCTGTGCTCCCCTGATGCAGTTCTGCTGGGACTGCCTGTCAGAACCAGCGTTTTTTAATGGAGCCATTGTGCCAAAACACCAAATATGAAAAAGTTAGCTGTTTTTAAAA
>OMLP01025708.1:0-16320 GCA_900302685.1 Spondyliosoma cantharus | reverse complement strand
CGGCTTTGACTCCTATGGAGGGTCCTGTGTGTGTGTGTGTGTGTGTGTGTGTGTGTGTGTGTGTGTGTGTGTGTGTGTGTGTGTGTGTGACTTTACCAATCACAACCAAACTCCACCCATCCAAGAGGGTGTGTGAGTGTGGAGCGACCTTACCCTCCCTGCAGTACCTTGTGTGTGTGTGTGTGTGTGTGTGTGTGTGTGTGTGTGTGTGTGTGTGTGTGTGTGTGTGTGTGTGTGTGTGTGTGTGTGTTGCCTATTCTCTAAATAACCTGTTGATCCAGTCAAGCTGACACTCGGTCTCAGGAGGCAGCAGGCTCGGGCTCCTTCCTCCTCCTCACTTCTGGATTTCATCTGAGCCGGAGCTGCAGCTGAGTCACTGTGAGTTTCTTCCCCTCAGCTTTCGCTCTGATTTCCCGGCACGTCACCGACACACACATGGCCCTGATTCCAGCGCCGCGACTGTAGCGGCTCTATGTGATTATCACAGGGCTATAAAATGTTGACTTGCTCAGGTTGTCAGAGGAGGTTTTCCTGTTGGAGCGTCTGTAAGTACAAACTTAAACTTTTAATACCTGTGAAGTTATCTTAGTTTGATGTCTAGAGAGATGCTGATGTGTTGTGGTGAGGTCGTCTCAAAGTGAACATTTCATTCATTAAAGTAATCAGCTGGTTACACACTGCGGTCTGTGATGAAAGCCACTTCACTGCTGCTGTTTGAGATAAGCTGAGTGCACCTGAGGTCAGAGAGTAAATGCTACAGTCGTAAAGAAAATGAGCTTCATGTTCTCTTCTGTTTCCTCAAAACGAATACTTTGTTTAGTAAGAGATAAAGAAATAAAGAACAAATGCATAAAGGCTGATTCGGCTTCATTTTAGTTCAGGTGGAGACAAAAAAGACTTTATATCCAGATAAACTGCCACTGAAATAAACTTCAAATATAATGTTTCAACTTAAATGACACAAAAATAAATACTAATGCAGTTTAAGGACTGACAGATTGTTACTGCATCCACGGATTCTTTCCTCCAGTTGAAGTTCAGATACTAATAATAAAGTATTGCCTCAGTGAGCAATTAAGGAATTAAACTGTTAGAAATGACAAATTAGTAACTTGTTTCTTGATTATGAAGTTGTTGGTAATTAGGAATTTATGATGGCTAACTATAGAAAAGTTGACATGACAGAAAACTGCTGCATTGTTGGACTGATCTGCTGGAAAATGTACTTCAGCTTCCTGCAGAAGTTGGACAGAAACTAATTGTAAAACATCACTGAAGCCTCGATATCAGAGGAGGCAACAGTCCACATGTTGTTTCCTCCAGTAGAAGTTCAGATACTTAAAAGGTAAAAGTAGAAGTATGGATTCATCTTGTTTACTCCAGTAGAAGAAGAAAGTAAGAAGTAAATGTACTCAGAGTGAAAAGTCTCCCACTGAAGGACATTTGTGGTCAAAGCTAACTGAACGTCATATTAATAGAATTCAAAGACTATTAAAGTTAAAGGTAGAATCAGTAGGATTTGTCCCAGCTGTTCCTGAACGCACCACAAAGACAGTTGATTGTTGAGTCTCATTCCCAGGACGTCACATAGACACATGTTGGGTTGGTAAAGCGTCCCGAGCAGCAACAAAGAGAGAAAATAAGAAACTCTCTGCAGATACGAGACACTAACACGCCTTTTCTTTTCCAGTCTCCCTCTCTGTCTGTTCACGTCTTCTGAATATAAAATGATCCATAATTCACCTCGAATGCATCAAACTAAAGCAACGAGCCTGTTTTGTAAATGTGAGGATGAGAAAGTTCAGATATTTGTGTTCAGATGTAGAGAAGTCACAGATATACTCGATTAAACATGTTCTTCTGTACTTGCAGCTTTGTACAGTTAAATTTGAGCCACTATAAGTTTAAGATTTAGTTAAAAAGTGAGTGTAGTGTCTTCTTGCACTTGTTTTTATTTAACCTCTGTGTCTATTAAAATGCAAAACGCTCTGATTTTAAGATAATCTGGAGTTGATGGGGTCAAACTGTAAATACTGATACCGACATGATAAAGAAATGAGCTTTATTTTGTTTTCTGCTTTTTTTCCTGAGACTGCATAATGTGACACTACACTTTGTTTCTTAGAATAAAAAGATAAAGAAATTTATTTTTTAAGTTTAAAAAATGCATAAAGATTGAATTTAAGTTGAGTTCAGGGGATGAAAAAAGACCCTTAATCAGGATAAACTGGCACAAAAATAAACCTTATATTATATTTAATATAATGTGATTATAACTTGTTCATGTATGATTCAGAGGCAACACAGTATATAATCTCACATGTTACTTCTAGATGTTAATGTCTTCAATAAACCTGTTATCAATAAAGAACAAAATGTTTCAGACGGTGACAAGATAAAGAACATTTAATCAGTGAATGAACTTCACATCTGTCACATCTCATGTCTTCACTCAGTAATTATTATAACAAGCTGCAGTGAAACAACTTAATGATCAGAGACTTGAGTTGAGATGAGGAGGAGGAACGTATGAAGACTTTCTCCTCCGCACATTTTAAATCAGGCTCGTTCCTTCAGTTTTAATGCATTTGAGGGGAATTATCAATTCATTTATCTGTTAATAAAAGCACCGAAAAGCTGTTGTCATTAAACTTCACTGGAAGTGAAGTGGACAGTGTGCGGGAGTCTTTTTCCTGCAGTGCGTTCATGAACTGTTTGAGAGGAAGAGGTAGAAGTCGTCTGTCGCTCTCTAAGAAAAGCTTCAGCCGTTGCTGCTCGTCTGCTCCGTCACCACGAGGAATTATTTGGGAAAAAAGCCAAGTGCTTCACTTCTTCTCCCGCCAACGGCAGTAAAAGTGACATAATGTGCTTCTTCTGCACTGTATAACTCTCAAAGAGAGGGATTGTCTCCGGCTTTAATGCAGGAAGGATCGAATGTAAACACTCGAGGACTCTGACAATGTGACACACTCACTCATTAAACTCACTTTCCCGCCCGCCTGCAAGCAGATTTCCTTCACCTTGAAGACTGACTGATTTATGAGCAGCAGCATTCCTCACTTCCTCATTTCCTCCTGCTCTTTGATGCACGGCACCAAGTTCACCTGTGTTTGTTTTGGAGAGTTAGGATAGCGTGGAGATAACGTGAGAGGGTGTTATCATGCACGAACAACAGACGCATCCTCTTCACTTATCAAACCTCTGAAGAGATGCAGGAGGAGGATAAGCTGGTGAAATGACAGAGAAGAAGAAGAAGGCGGCTTCTAGTTATTCAGAGTTTGTGGTGGATGAAAGGCTGCGAGGCTCCGACTGTAAATCTCACTTTTATTTTAGTTTTCTGGCTCATCAGACGGGAGATTTGAGCCTGAAGACAGTCAAATCCTCAGCGGATCAAACCTGAGTCCTCCCCAGAAGGCAGCACATGTTCTGTCACGTTTCACACTGTACATCCTCCTGTGTCCATTTTCATGAGGAATGTGCCTCTAATTATGCTTTTTCTCTCCCCATTTTCCCCGTGTGTCTGATGCCAAACCACCCAGAGAGATCCGAGGGAAAACCTGAAACCGGAAAGAGGAAAAAGTGGTCCGAAACAAAAGTGAGAGAAGCATGGACTGAAGACGCGTCTACGTGTGTTCCTGTGTGTCCGTCTGAGTCGTACGTGCCCGAGCTGAAAGGAAATCATGTCAGCGATATACACCTGGGCCTGTTTGCTCCTCTGGATCAGCTTCGCCACGCAGGACAAAACCCCAGGTGAGACACAAACGCCTCTTTGTCCTGCAGCCAACACCGACCTGCAACATTCACAGGGATTAAAAAGACCTGCAGGGTTTCTTTACAGAACCTGATCCACAGAGAACACACCAATCTGTGCTTTTTACAGTTGCAAGATTTTTCTTTTTGCAACAGTGAACTGTCCCAAATTAGTCAGAGGGCTTTATTCAAACTTCTTCCCTGAATTCTGACGTCAGGTATGAGCTCAGGATGGAAATATTCTCTGACCGCAGCAAGTGAAGGAGCTGTGACACAGCTGAGCTTGAAAGAAACGTCCGTCTGGTTTTGATTTAGTAGCTCTGACCATCATTCCTGAGCGTCAAGGTAACATTTAACTCAGCGGCTTCATCTCTGAGATCCGGGATGAACTGAACATTTTATATAGGTCACTCCAACGCCAACACACCCCAAATCCAGAGCTGTTCCCGGTTCATGTCATGGATTCATGTGGAAACTATTAAATTCATGTGACCTTGTACTGTACTTCATTTCAGCATTTCAGTGATTGCTTGTCTGTGTATTTGAAGCCTCAGCAATCACTTATTTTTCACTGGACCGGGTTGTAATTCGTCCTGAACATCCAAACAGACACGAAAGAAACTTGCCAACATTTTAAAAAATGAATTTCTCCACTAGTTTTTCCCTCTTTTGCAACCAGAGTTTGGCTCTGTGTCACATCCGGAAGTTATTTGGTGCTGAGTGACACAGATCTTGTTAAATATAACTCCAGAGCTGAAAAACCTGCTTTGCTTTTACATGCAAATATATATAAACTCAAAGATTAGAAGCTGCAACGTGAATTCATTTGAGAGAATCCGTGACGTGAACTGGAAGGCCCTCGTGAGATGATATGGATTGACCCACATGCTAAATACGTACGTCCTCCTCTGAGAGGTTCCATCAGGACGACTGCTGAAAGACATTTGAGCCACAACGAGAATCCTTGCTTTGGTTTTGTGCCAAAAAGCTGTCGGATAATCTTTTTTTTTTTTTTTTTTTTAATTTGAGCTTTTGTTTGCCGTTACTTCTCAAGCACATCCGTGCAGGGTCGTCTCAGCCCCTCCTCTTCGGTCTGAACATGTTTTGACGGCGGCTGCCAGCTCACGCTCACAGCTGGTCCTCTGATTCTCGCTCTTCCTGTAAATCAAAGCTCTATCAGCAGCAGAGTCATGACTCAGGCCTCTGACTCACACCTGCACCGTGCAGCGCAGCCCTCGACCGGTTTACCTGCCTGGCTGCCGGCTGACATCGACCTCCCGTCACACAGTTATGTGACATTCTGTGCCCTTGATGAAAGTCTCGTGTTTTAATCTGCAGAGCAAACACGCTTTCTTCAAGGTGGCCGGCGGTGAAACATTAACCTGATTCAATAAATTAAACAATCTTAAACGCAACAGCTCACCAAATGATAAAACATTCAGTCATCCTCTCCTCCCCCCATCCTGATAGAAAGCATCAAGGTTGTAAATGCTTCAGGAAGCTTGGATCGCCTCAGACGAGCTGAATGAAGCTGAATTTCTTTACCGGCTTCTTCAGTTGTTTAGCAGAACGCTGCAACTCTGTTTTACTGTGAAGCTCCAGAAATGTTTGGTGGACTACAACACTTCTCCTGACTTTATATCAGCGTGGAGGGAGGAGAGGATGACTGGATTTAGACTGTTAAACACACGGCCATGAATTAATGACAAAACGGGTCATTCGGTTTATCTTTGTTTTGGATTTATTGGCGCTCCTTCAGGCTCCACTGACAGAAATGTGTATGCACCAGTGAGATTATTTCTGCCTCAGGCAGCTCAACAATCAGAGGTGCCTCTGCTCTCCAGTCTGCTGTAATCCAACACTGAACAGCTGAAACACAAAACTGAATGTAGCTGAGCTGTGGTTCACGTCACTCCTATCTGATTTCAATCAGACGGCCTGGCTGCTTCTCACGATGTCACAGTGAGGCGTGTGAAGGCTCGAGCGTTTACGTTGATGTTTTACCAACTTGTATTTCCCAAGAAGAGCTCCGACTTCCTCTTTTCGTGAAATATCTGTGAGTAAATGCCACTGCAATCTATTAGTCACTGCTGAGATTAATAACCCACCTCCACCCTGGATGTGTGGCAATAAAGGAAAGTTGAGGGTGAATAATTCTCAGATGTCAAATGAAAAACCACATTCCTGTTTCAAATTAAAGAAAGAATCTGTCGCTGAGTGGTTTACTTACATTATCCTAAATGTTTCCAACAATGTTCAAAACAGAGAAACCTGTAGTTTTATTCAAGGTGCGTTTCATTTGGTCACCTGTCGCTATAACTCCCAGGAGAGAGTCAGAGAGCGAGGAAGGAAGTCGGAGAACGAGACTAAACGTGAATAAAACTTGAGCCTGAGTCACTGTTTCCTCCTCTGGTTTGTTCGACCAGGTGAGAACAGAGTCGTTTGGACATTGATAACAGAGGTTTCCATCCTAGCAGACTGTAATCTGAACCAGCTGCAGGAAACAACCGAACAACACACTCAGCTGAATGATGCTGATATCTGATATGTTTCCTGCACTGTTTCCTGAAATCTGTGAATAACAAAAAGGAGTTTGATGCTCACCGAAGAGTTTCTGTGTACAGCACAGCATGAACCTAACTACACTCTTCTTCTAGTCCTCCTCTGGATCCGCTCTACTCTGCAGAAGTGTCTCTGGGCTCCAGAGAGCAGACAGGCTGGGTGACTGAAGGGCCGACTGCCCGTCCACGAGCAGCTGGAGGCAAAATCAGCCTTGAAACAAACAAGTAACGTTTCCTGCATCCAAGCTCGGTGCCTGTGGAGGGGCAGTACGTCATGCTTACACCCAGCCTGTCCGCTCCTCCTAGCCCAGAGACACAGCTGTGAGCTCGCTCGCCACAAAAACACAGACAACCAGAAAAGGCAGAAACTGCCTCGTTCAGCGGCTAATGTTAGCACGAAGCACACAGCCAGAGACAAAGAACAGAGCAGCAACAGCCTCGTTCAGCAGCTAACGTTAGCATGAAGTACACAGCCCGAGACAAAGAACAGAGATGAAACGGCCTCGTTCAGCAGCTAATGTTAGCACGAAGCACACAGCCCGAGACAAAGAACAGAGATGAAACGGCCTCGTTCAGCGGCTAATGTTAGCACGAAGCACACAGCTACAGCAGTGAGCAGTATCTGTACCTGGTAGACTGAGCTATGTTGATTATTTGTGTGTTTATTCAACAAAAAAAAGCTAAGAGAGCTTGTTGAACATAATAAACTTGCCGCCAAGTCAGCTGGGCAGCAAGCACTATGGAGCAGTGGTGTAGTTCTTTGTTTTTTTGAGGCTGGACACTTTCAAAATGTATTTTGCTCTTGCTGCTTTCTCCAGTCTTACCAGTTTGAATGTAATGTTTCAGATGTGGCTGTGACGTGCTTCGTCTCAGAGGAGTGCATTCTCCCCTGCAGCTTCAAGCCGGACAGCGAGGAGACCGTCGAGTGGTTCAGGCAGGATGAGCTGGTGTACAAGTTCAAGCACGACACCAAGGACAAGCACGATAACGACGACAGCGAGGATGATGACGACGACGATGACGACGACAGCAGCGAAGAGCACTTTGAGCACGAGAAGCTCGCTGGCCGCGCCTCCATTTTCCCACACCTGATATCTCACGGCAACGCCACGCTGATCCTCCGGAGTAGCGGGTTAAAGGACAGAGGGACGTATCGGTGTCATGTGAAAACCTCGACGGGTGAACACAACGCAAAGGTCATCGTGAAGGTTGAAGGTGAGTTTAGGATGTGGTGACACCTCACAGAATCTGATCGCAGTTCAGAACCAGTTTGTTTAGACGGGTGAAAACGGCGTCATGAAAAAAAAGTTTTAAGCTTCCCTACAAGTGATGTCATCAACATGTTGGTGCAGAGTTTTTATAGATTCATCAGGAAGAGAAAATGTGTTATGCTTGTGTAATAATTACTGAGAAGGGTTTAACATAACTATTACAGAGCAAAGCAAGTTGTTTATGAACTTTATTAACCTGCACTTTGAGGTCGTCTCAGTTTCTTGTCTCAGTATTAAAGTTATAATCCTTGAGAATTTAGACGCGGTTAATTTGGCAACACCCATGTTTACCTGTCTTATGAGCCGGTGAGGTTTAATACGACAGCAAACAGTCAACGAGCGGCCGCTTTGTAAGAAACACAAAGTCGTCACTCAACAGTATCACAAAGTACTTGAAAGTCCAGGTAGGGAGGGCGTTGCTGTGGGTTTACGAGAAAGCTGCAACGCTGTTTCGCTGACTTGAAATCAGCATGGAGGGAGGAGATGATGGGTGAGCTGACTTAAGGAAGTAGTTATTCTAAGCCAAAACATGATATTTTTCCTAAACCTAACCAAGTACTTTTGGTGCCCTTATTTTGAAAGTGTATCCAGACAAACACAACAATGGTGAACTGACGGTTCTATTACAAAGTTTTGTTTAATACGAAACATTTTTTAAATGATCTGCTGACAAGATCATCATGTATAACAAACGTACACTTTGTCTGATACTCTGATTTATGATGGTGACACATTTTAGCATTATCACTGTGAGCATGTTAGCATTTAGCTCGCCACGCTCAGTCTGACAGAGGCACCAGCGTGGCTGCAGTCTTGTTTTATAATTCCCTGCTTTTATTCTGACTGCCAGGTGCATAATTACTTCATAATGACTTCAAGCCTTTCTGCACACAGATTTCCAGGCCAATATTTTTTCTCCCCTGGGAGACTCTGTAGTGAGAGCGACGTTAAGGTTCTTCAAGTCAAGAAAAGTGATGTTTTTAAGAGAGTACTTCTTTTTGTGGCAGTGTTTTGTTGTGTTGACAGTGCTTGAATGGTATCTGCATTAGAATGATATCACCAACTGTCAGGCTATACTGGGCCCTGGCATTTAGAGTCTATCATCAGGGCTGCTGGGAAACATTTAAGCATGCTGTGTGTGTGTGTGTGTGTGTGTGTGTGTGTGTGTAGCGCCCATCCGAGGCTTGTCTCTGGAGCTGTCCAGGCTGAGCGGCTACGAGGAGATGAAGTGTATCGTCCGCAATGTCTTCCCGGCTCCTCGTGTAACCTGGGCGACCGAACCGCCCACTTTAGAGGACCTACGACCGGTCACGCGCATGCTGCCCGACAAACAGGGGCTGTACACGGCCGACAGCCGCCTCAAGAGGCTGAGCGGACAACCTGACCTCATCTACATCTGCAAAGTCACGACTTCCTACGGTGGTCCGGCCTGGACTGCCTCGCTCAGGGAGAGAGGTACACACCGTATTTATCCTACAAATATGAGGTCTCTATCAAGAATCATCTGCATCTGATTGTTGTGCCTCTCAACCCAAACCTTTGCTGTTGCTCTCTGGTAGAAATAAAAGGAACTCAAGGGAGAGATCTGACCATCCCCTGCTATGCCCCTCCTTACCTGAACAACCCCTTCCTCCACTGGAGCTTCTCCAACGGCGAGGACCCCTCCCACATCCTCACCTACGACAGCCAGTCGGGGAAAAGCGTCTCCTCGCCGCCGTGGGAAAACCATGTGGAGCTGGACGGCTTCAGGGTCCCGTTTGGAGACGGATCTCTGCGACTGATGGATCCCAAACACCTGGAGCACACGGGCAGCTACACCTGCGTGTTCTCCATGCCGTACAACACTCACACCGAGCGCACTGGTGTCACCATCGACGATCCTGACGGTGAGGTCACAAACACAAACACCGTGAACCAAAGAGGCCTGTGTGCAAACTGGTTCACTGGAGTAACAGGTCCAAAACCCCATGTGAGGCCTAAAACCAGACTAGTATGCAGCAAACCAGCCATTACAAGCTGTAACCTGCACCTTTCTGGAGCTAAATGAAAAACAGGCTCAATAGGTATCACACAAAGATAGAAAACCTGGATATGAAGACAGTGTAAATATCAACAGATGACATAAATGATGAAAAATTGTCCTGAACGTCCAAGAAACCCAAAGCATGATTTGCAATATGCATTCATTTGGATAGTTGTTGCCAAACACGAATCAAATTAAAACAAAACCCAATCAGCTGAAAAATAAGCAGTTGGTGAAACCACAAAAAGGAATATCAAGATTTTTTCAGAGCCAAACAAGTCAAATGTTCCTTTTACAATATTATAAAACAAATCCTCAGACTGGACATGGAGAAAATTTGTCGTCAAAACAATTTCAGAAAATAAAATATATTACAAACTGAACCATTTCCAGCTGTAACTTGCAGATTTCTTGAACCGATTGAAAAACAGGCTCAATAGGTATCTCACAATCATGAAGTAGTGGAGAGTGTTTTCATTTTTTTTTTTTTTAAATAAGAGATTCTTTGTTTGGCAAGAACATAAATATATTGTTAATAATTTACTGTTTTTCTATCGTGCTGTGATACCTATTGAGCCTGTTTTTCAAGTTGTTGCTTTGGTTTTGTTGCGTACTAGATGACGTCACCTTGCTCTCCACGTCTGGACAAAATATTAATGGATGTTTCTCGATGGTGGAAAATAAGCAGCTGGTGCGATTGAGAACACACATACGAAGAATCACAATAATAACAAACTTCAGCAAATTGAAAAAGACACGAACATCAGGGACGATTAGGTTAAAACTGTCCTTATTGTGAACATATTCAACAACCCCTGTATTAAACAAAAAGGTTGTATTAACGTGTATTCTTTTTACCTGTGTGCAGTTCAGCCAAGAACTTCAGAGGCGCCGTCTTATTGGTGGATCATCGGCCTGGTGATCGCAGTGCTGGTTTTGGCTCTGGCGGGAATGCTGGCCTACCTGAAGGTGAAAGGTAAAGATGGACTCCAACAGACGTGGACATTAACTGATAAAAAGAAGACGGCTTGATGGACTGACACCAGACGCACACGGCACATACGTTACAATCAAACCAGCTATATGTGCACTCACATACTGATTCAAACTGGGGCAGAAATCATCTGGATGTTTGGTTTTTGGTCTTGAATTCTTCGCGATTACCATTAATAATGATCACTTTTAAAGAAATAGGTCAACATTTTTGTTTGGATTTTGCTAGAAGATATTCTAAAGTCAAGAATTTTTCAAAATGTTTAACTCAGCGCTCTGTAAGGCGGCTGCTCAGTGGACTACTCACCAATAAATAATCATACACAGAATTCAGTGATTAAAATGTTGCACTTTCTAAAGTAGGTAAAAGTACTTTGTGGCAGAAATGAACCGTTGAATACTGCCAGCAAAGTCCTGAAAACGTAGATACAATTAGGAAGAGTAACTATTGAGCTGCACGTCTTCAGATATTTGTCTGAGAGGAAGTAAAAATAATATCCCTGTGACCACAGCTGAGGCAGAGAGGCGGTAATAAAGACAGGATCATTACTAAGAGATGCTTAAATAAGGACATGGCTCCCTCTGCTGGGAGGAACTGGTTACCTGTGAAGAAGGGCAGCTTGTCCCAAAAACGTCCATGTGGTGATATCAGCAGTCTAAAGAAAAAGCTGCTGCTGTTGTTTTTCTTTCTTTATTCATTCAAAATAAAGATTCAGCTCCTAGTTTTTCACCCCAAACATGAGCCGAGTGCATCGCTCCTTAGTTTTAATGTTGAAGCTTTACAGGCTGCACAACAAACCAAAACTCAGAGTCATACGTGAGCAAAACATTAACTATAATAACACAGAAATTGTCGTCAGGCTTAAAGCTGCACTATGTAGCTTTGGGAAAAGAAACTTAAACTCAGGAAGTATAGATATAGACATATTGGATGTATTTTCATAAAATGTTGACGGCCGTTTGTTTCTTCAGTCTCGTCACGTTCTTCTTTCATCACATCTCTTTCTGTTCTTTTTAAAATGACTTCCCCAAAAAACTACACAGTGAACCTTTAAACTGAGCCTGTTTCATAATCACTTACGCACCTTTCCACTTGTGAAATAAACTGAAACTAGCAGATAGAAAACCTTTACGACTACAGCCAGCATTGATATAAAATCTAATATGAAAACAAATCACATTCATTTTCAATTAATATCCAAACACTGCATCCGCATGAGTTACACATGAAAATAAATCCTCCTAATAGTGGGAGAAAAACTGGAATATAATCCCGGTGATTACTGTGACGCCACACCTACACCTGTTACACCTGTTGCAACTAATTCCATCCGGGTCACGATTGATTTAATCTAGAAAATGTAGGTGGTGACCAACCGAAACATGGACACGGGACGTAGGCGTGCTGGAAAACCCTGCAAATTCCTGCCCAATGTGCAAATAAACAAGTCGGTTTTCACACTAAAAAGAAATTAATTGATGTAAAACATAGGCCGAATTTACAAGAAGGTCCAAACAATGAAGAATTTGTCATAGCGAGCGTTTCACAAAGTTCTTAAAGTTTCTTCTGACCCAACAACAATCAAAAGTGAGCAGTTTTCAAAGGGAGTCTGGGGAGTTTCTCTCCATCTTCATCTCCTTGCTTTTGTTGACTGTAGTTGCTGCAGCTTTGACCTAAAACAATAATAACACGTTTATTTGTATCGTACTCATCAATTATCAGTGCCTCAACACAAAAACACAATGAAACTACAAAACAAAGTAATAAAACTAATCACAACGGATGATTAAAAACCATAAAAACACCAAGATAGTACATTCACTTAGACTTAAGTGCAAGATTTTAGTCATTTTTAGTGCTAATTTAAATCTGATTACGTCTCTGTCATCTCTCACCTAGGAGGCGCTTCCAAGCACAGAAACGACCCTGAAGAGGTGACAGAGCTGCATTTAGTCAAAGGTCAGTCATTAAAATCTTTAAAGAAGTATCAATACCTGCACCACCCGAACCAGACACTAGATGGAGCGATAGACTACCTCTTTGCTCTGATTCCACAGGATCAATATCTTCTACTGTAACTCAGTTTATTGACATTAGTGAGGCTGATAAATACAATAGAATCAGCACCAAATGATCGTAAAGTTCATTTAACACCCATCTTTAACAGAAACTGAACATTAAACCTCTGTGAAGGCTGGATTTATTGCAGGCTCTTGTTTTAGTTCTGGCATCAGAACCTTGTTAAATTATAGAGGAGTTATAGTTAAAGGAACATTTCACCCAAATTCAGTCGTTACGTTCTCTTCTCTACATCAAGTAGCCAAAATGATGCAGGTTTATGTAGTTTTGTGTGTTTAGCCATTTGAGTTTTATCTGCACAAAGTTAGTGTAAATAAGGAAATAAAGATCTATAATGAGGTTAATGCTCCTGTTACTCCCAGTAGATAAAAATAGATATTTATGAAGTGTTAAGTGTCTATTTTCAGTGATATTTCCAGGAAACAGGGGCAGTTACAGCTCATCTATAGGCGTGTTTTTGAATATTAGATGTGCGCTAAAGGTGATTTATTCGTGGTTGGACTTTAAGTGCAGTTCAGGTGTAGCTCGTAGAAGCAGGTGAAGAGGACTTGAGGTCAGTGAATGCAGAGAAGCGCAGTGGCAGGCTGGGTTAAGGTGCGAAGGTTACCAGAGAGTAGACGGGGTCCTGAGAGCGTCTCGCCTCAGGGAGTCTTGGAAGGATTGTGGTTAAATCAAGTCGAGACAAAAAAAGCAACCAGGCAGAAACACTCAGATCAAGGCTTAATGTTTAACTCCCGCGGTGTGGCGTCAGAAACAATCTGGCAGCGAATCAAGAGTAGACCAAGACCAAGGTGTTGAACCAGGAGTGACAAGGTGATTGGCTGCAGGTGTGTGTGTGTGTCATGCTACAACTCTCCAGAGAAACCACGCCTCAGCCGAAAACACACCCCTGAAACTCAGACCCAGCAGAAAATACACACCAAACACAAATAAAGGTCCTAAAAAACAAATCATGACAAACTTACAGAGCGTCTGACAGCTTGTGGAAAAGAAATCCAGCCCAAAATCATGTCTGTACACCAAACAACAGCTTTGAATTCACTTCATGGCCTTTGTTTCTTCATCAATGTCTTCTTCTCACTCTTACAGACTCGACAGCCGACAGTAACCTGAATGAGAGCAGACCTTTGACCGTGGGCAACACCAACGGACAGTCGGGCCTCCAGACCGGAACCCAGTTGACCTGAGACCAAACTGAATCTACCACCTGGGAACACTTAAAACTAACTCGATACTAACAAATCAAACACGCACACGGCTACACACTGACACAGAACGAACAGCTGCTTAGAAACACAACGTTTCTTCAGAGCTTTTTAAACACGTAATTAATTTTTTTTTGGGGGCACATCGGGGTGATTTTTCTAACAAGGAACTCTTCTCGTAGGTCCCTGTGAACATTGAACGACACCCTGATAAACTGTTTTCACTGTTCATGCTCGAGTGTAGAAAACGAACAGCAAACTGCTTCCAGCGTCCTCATGAAGGGTCCCTGGACCCTGACGGTGAAGCTGTGAATCTGCCGTCCAGGAACTGTTTTTTCAAGACGACCCCTGAAAACGGCTGAAGTTAATTCTAAAAAAAGGGATTTTCCATCACAGGAACTTTTGAACTCAGCAACTTTACCTGGAACTCAGATGTGAGTTTGGTTCCTCGGGCAGTGAAGCCTGATGTCCTGGGACTATTAAAGAAAAGTCTGCAGACGTCTTAGCAGTTTGAAGCCTTTTGTCTGCAGCAAAATGAATCTGTTCTTCTTTATGAAATATTTGGTTCTCGCTCTGTGAAATAGTGACAAAGCAAACAGGGCCAGACGGCCACAACCGCTCCTACAAAGTGCCTCGATGTCCTTTCTACTGTCTGTAACGGCCCGTCAGCCACCGTGTTACCTCGTTAGCTGAGCTCAGTCAGAAGCCTAATGAGATAATGTGTTGAGACGAGAGCTGTGCTTCCATTATCGCTGTCAGTCTTCATCTATGAACCCTTTTGAATATCATTCCTTGTTATTTTATTGCTTAAATTATATTTGAATGTTTGATCCTCAAATTTAAGCTTGTATAAATATTTGTAATACCACCACAGGGTTGTTATATGTTCTGTCCACTAGAGGGCATTCACACATTGATCACTGATCAGCCCTGTGATGAGGAGGAGGGAGGCACAACTTCTGATATCGTCTAAATATATATATATATATATATAGTCTGATATATCAGGAGTTTCTATGTCTAAACATAATAGCTGTCTTTACGTAAACCTGACGTCGAGGCCAGAACACATTTTAAATTGTGGCTGTCTGTTTATCTTGTTTATTTAAAGATCTTTAACATCGATCTCAGATCAATCTCACCAGGTTTCAACTGAAACTCCTTCTTCTTCTTCTGCATGATGGTTTTCCAAATGGAGAGTTGTTGTCACCCACTGCTCATATCAAACATGCAGACTCTTGATAATCACATAATAAATGGAAACAACATTCATTCACAGCATTTTAAGAAGATTTTCTTGAAATTCAGTCATAATTTCGTAAGATGTAACTACATAATCAACTCTTATCTCACAACGATGTAATGAAACAACACAAATTTGTGTGTAAACAAAAATGTGTGTACATTTACTAGCATGGTCATTTCATTGAAATGAATCAGCACATTTTTACCTTTTAGATGCTGGTGTGACGAGGTGTTTATTTAGACAAGGAAAACGTTGTGATGTTTGTTTTTAAAAGGTCTATGTGTTCGAGTCTCGTCTGTTTCACTTCGGTGGAGATGAGTAAGTGAAATGGACTTTTAGTTTCTGATTTAGTTCCTGAAGTTCAGCATTCTTTAGCACTAAACAGCGTGTAAAAAAGTCATTGAACGTCAAGGGTCATTTGAAAAGTAACATGAGGCTGAGGAGCAAAACTTGTGAACTTCAATATGCAAAAAGAGCCTTGGTTTGAATTTTACGATGTTGGGGGATGTCCTGAGGCTTCAGTCGGTCATCCCTGGCTCTAGGAGGGAATCAGCACTTACACAGGCTGGAGTTTTAAATTCAAAGCTTGACTTCATGTTCTGCTACCTGCACCTGAGTCCTGCTGCAATCAAACCTTCACTGAACCGAGAGGACAATCCAAGAGGTCAAGCTTTCCTTTCTGGAAATTGTTTCCTGGATTATAAAGATGAATGTGACTGTGAATCACTGACGTGACTGAACAATACATACTTTCATATTGACGTGGAGAGATTAATGTTTAACTTTGTGTGATAAAAACATTATCTGCAGCAGAATCAAAGGGTTTCTGATTCTCTCAGCACTGCCAACATGTGTCACGTTTCCTGAATTATACTTGACCTCTTTCACTAATGTGTCATAATTAATGTAATGTTATTAAAAAAGACTAATCACTGAAGGTTTGTGTCTGCTGCTGTTTATATGAGATATTACAAAACAATATAACTCAACCTATTAGCCCACAGCGACGTTGTGAGACAGGTCTGTGTAAAGATGTGATGGAGACAGGTCTGTAAAGATGTGATGGAGGAAAAACTTTTCAGTTTTAGTGTTATTTAGTTTCGATAACTAGCACCGAGGCGTTGTGTGTTTTGTTGTGTTCAGTGACTGTTATCTCTTCTTGAGTCATCTTTTAAAAAACTCCCACTCCTA
>OMLP01025706.1:4086-15220 GCA_900302685.1 Spondyliosoma cantharus | reverse complement strand
AGCATCAACATCCACCCTCTGCAGGACTTTGAGGATGCGACAGCAGCTGTGTCAGAGGTCAGAGATAAACTACAGGACATTCTGAGTGACGTATGGACCAAGATCTCACTGGCAGAGACTAGAGTGGATGTTTTCCTGCCACAAGCAGAGCCAAAGAGCAGAGAGGAGTTCTTAAAGTATTCATGTCAAATCACACTGGATCCAAACACAGCACACACACGGCTGTTAGTATCTGTAGGGAACAGGAAAGCAACAGTGGCGAGTGAAGAACAGTTATATCCTCAACACCCAGACAGATTCACTGAAAGGCAGCAGGTCATGAGTAGAGAGAGTCTGACTGGACGCTGCTACTGGGAGGTGGAGCGTAGTAACGATTCTGTAGCAGTCACATACAAGGATATCAGCAGAACCGGAGGGGAAAGTAAATTTGGAAAAAACAACAGGTCCTATATATTCAGCTATAACAAAATCAGAACCTACCTCTCAGGCCCTCAGTCCTCCAAGATAGGAGTGTACCTGGATCATCATGCAGGTATTCTGTCCTTCTACAGCGTCTCTGACACCATGACTCTCCTCCACAGAGTCCAGACCACCTTCACTCAGCCGCTCTATGCTGAACTCAGTGTGTATGGTTTAGGAATGTCCATTGAATTGTGTGAGCTCAGGTAGACTGGTTGAAATTATGTACATGCATTCAGTGTGGGTTAGATATTAAATGAAAAATATAATTATCTTTTAGGGTGTTTCGCTTGGAATCTGTGAATTACTGTTAGACTTTAACAACTTCTTGAGACAATGTTAGTATAGAAAGAAACCTGATAATTCCAGGAGTAAAGAAAAAGGATTTGATTTATTGGAAATGGAACTATGTCGGGAGTTTGCAGCTATATTATTTAGAGTGAAAATATAAGGTCATAGAATCAAACTATAAATATGGTAAGCTGCTGTTAGAAAATCATTTCATTATAGATAATGGATTTCTGGATTTCAGTGTGTTTGAGGGGAAATAACCTGATTATTTTACTCGTGATAAACAAATATATAATCATAGAATTACTGTTTTGTGTCATATATATGGTGTGACTGTAATACTTTATGGTACTTCTGTTCCACTGCATGGCCCTCAATGGAGCAGAAATAGTATTTCTAAGTAGTTGATCTTAGCTAATGTTTATTTTGTTGCTGTCACTCTGAATGTTTTCAGGAGAAGCAGTAAAGATGTATGATTATTATGACTACAGTGATAATCACCTGGGCACTGTTTCATTTCCTCCACAGTGCTGACACACTGGTTTAACAGACTGATTGTGGATGAAATGAATGGACACTCTGAAGCAGGATTTACTGATCGGACCGATCAATAAAGTGGATACTTCTCTCAAAAACTAATAAAGTATTTCTCTTGATTTCATTCCAGAAACTGTCACCAGCATAACACACCTGAATTTCAGAATGAACTGCCTGAGACTGAGTTGCATTGTGGGTAATATACCGCAGACTCCAAGGTTTTCACAAGGATAAAGAATGCTTTGAATAAATAACATAATGCTGAAACCGGGGGGACCATCTGGTAAATGTAATTGTGAATAACCTCAGCTCAACAGTCCACAAGTTGTTTTACCGCAGCACTTTCCACTGAGTCATGTATATTAACAATATACAAAGTCTAACGTTATACACCACTGTGCCATTGTTGGTAGTCATTTATATAATGTATTTATCAATAACCACATGATCTTTGTATGGGTGTTCGCTGTTTCCACAACTGTATCCTTCTACTCCTCTACATTTTGAAGGCAAATATTGAACTATTTTTTTCAAAGATTACTTTTAAGATTTATTTTTTACCGATTTATTTATGACAGTGACACCTGAAGAGAGACAGGAAAGGCAAGGGAGAGAGAAGGGACGCGCTACCAAGTGACTCAAATATTGTACTTCACTATATTCGTGTCACAGTTGTAGTTTCTGGTCACTTTTCAGATTTCAAAGGGCAAAGAGCTTTACGTTTTTTCACATATGTAGCAGTACTCGCCAAGAGCTGTAAACACACCTTCACGTGTAAAATTGGTGGAGCTACCCTTTACATTTCTAATCAATGAAGTGCACCTTTGGCGTGACGTCTTGATCTGGCATGGCCGGCAGCTCATGGTGGCTCATGTCAGCTGACGTTAGATACCGCTGCAGAGTTTTGTCATGGTTTTCATCGGCCCGTTTGTGATCGGATAGCCCAATTTGATACAAAAATGCAGATGAAGGGTTTAGATAACAATTCAATTGTGCTCAGTACTCAAATATGATTAAAAAAAATAACTAAATAAATAACAAGCTTAAATGCATACTCAAATACAAGTAAAATTGCAGACTTGAAAAATGACTTATAAAACTACAAGTACTAGAACAAGATTCATAGTGAACTGCAGTGCGTCTACTGTGTTTTTAAATGAAGTGGTGCTGATTGGAGCCTCTGGGTGTCACTGCAGGACTGTGTGTCTCTCTCAGCTCTGCTCGGATTAGTTTAGTTCAGCTGCAGGGACAGACGATGGCAGCTAACGTGGCACCGAAACATCTGACACCCATTCAACACTCATATTTTCTCACATATTTCTGCATCTTCGCTTGACTGTGCAGTTTACACGCTTATAGGGGATTGGACTTCTCCCCATTATCTGATTTTTATTCATTAATTCTACCTCAAACGATGTTTTTGTTTTTATTTTTATGTGCATGCATCTGGGCAAAACCATACTGGACAAATCAAATCATGGTTCAGAATATCGCTATTTGTTTAATTCGTAGCTTTGAATTGATCGTTGATTTGTCTTATCAATGTGCAAAATCTAATAATAGTATGTACGTTTATATACAGCTCTTTTAGCTCATTATCAAGTCATTCTACATCAAGCTCTCAAACCTGCAGCTACAGTTTGTTTTCAGGTGAAAAGCATGACACAGTTGAGTCCATTTAAAAACTTTCACCATGTTGTCAATATAAACACTTCTGCCAGCTGACGGTAGGTTCAGTTTTTTTGAGAGAATTTCCCTCTCAAACAGAGATCAGTTTTACATTAAAAGTTCATTCAAAGTATACGAATAGACAGACAAAACATTTAAAAAGCAACAAAAAATGGCGGCAGCTCTGTGTGATCTGCCAGGATGGATGCGTTTTGTTCCACTGTCATGTTCTCCATGTATCATTGTGTGAGCATGGAGTAGATATGTGTATGCTGTTACATATACATGTGTACAGTCACTGAGTAAACTTTTAGACTTTAAAGCCCCTTTAAAGTATGTATTCAAAGCAAAGACATAATCAGGAGTTATGGTTCAGAAAAAGTTTTAAGTTAATTACTTATTAAATCTGCAATAACTGATTCTTGTAGTGGTTTGCTAGTCTGACTCACAGATGTTGATTGTGGGTATAAGCCTGCCATTGGGCCCCTATTTTAATGACAGGCTGCGTGCTACTGTTTTACCAAATCCCTGTCGCTGTAGAAATCAATAGTAGTATTCACTAATCGTCACCACCAACACCAAGAGATGTACAATAACTCATCTACTGGTACCAAGCTATGGGGCTGCCATGGAGGGAAGTGACCTAGAAAGTAAGATTACCAGGCAAGTTTTGGAAATACGTCTAAGCAAAGCACAGCATGGCTCGCATTGATCCGAACTCCATTCAGGGAACATGCATTTTAAAAGTTGTTTGCTTGTCGTCTGGTCCCAGAACTGACGAAGCGTGAATTCAGGCGTTTTACAAGGCGGCATTATGAATTTGTTTGTTATTTTGGCATTATTCTGATCCATTTGTTGCAGTCAGATCACAGAGAAATCTCTTCGTTTTGGGCTCACACTGATGTGGTTTGCGGTTATTTTTCTTCACGTTACTCTCACGAGTAAAATGTGTAACCCAGTGATCAAACTCACACAAGAAATGCAACACAGATATTTTCTTTCATCAGTTTCAGGCAGGGGCGGAGCCACGGGGTGGCCAATAAATAACGCCACCGCTTTGCCAGCAACTATTATGCGGAACCATTTTTGGACGCAGGTGTTCTCATATGGACGCATTTCAACAGCGTACCTCAAACAAGTAGTTCTTCAGCCAAACAGATGGTGGCGGTAATACACCCAACTTGAATGTCAACCACCAACACAATTACAGAAGAAGAAGTAGTTCTGTTGTTGTTGATCGCGTGCGCTGATTGAAGACCAACGGACTCAGGGGGGGGTGTGGTTTGTTTCTTGCTGCCAGAGAAGAGGTGGCAGGTAGCAGAATGAAGTTCATTCACTATGTTTGAAATGTTTCTTGTCTTAATGTATGTATAATACAGCTTGCATGCTGAAGTTAAAACAGATTTGGTAAAGTTTTCTAAGTTAATTTAGGCTGTTAACTTAGCAGTATGAAAGTCGCAATCTATAAACAGTTTTACTGTGTCAGTGTCATTTAAAAGAAATATATTCAGTTTTAATAAGCCCCAGCGTTGTAGAAGGCCGTTAAAAGTAAAGTCAACTTTCAGTGCTGATTTCGCTTGATAGTGTTGGTCAGCCTGTCTCATATTCAGTACATAGGAGTTGGCAGCCAAATGACAATATGCAAAGTATTGCAAAGGAATATAATAATAATAATAATATATAATGCAACTTTGTGGGTTTGTTTGATAAAAGTGCCTTCTGCAATATTCTTATGTGGTGTAAATATCGTGTGAGCTTTATAACCAACTAAAAAGACACCACCTTCTCAACTGTTTCAGATCTTTTTTTAAAATGAGTTTAGGAATACATTAAAAAGCTCACGCGGGTCTTCATGATGTAATTCTACCTGCCAATCACTGCCTGTATAAGTAAATGAGCGAGTGACTAAGAAACACTGCTAGATCCACAGCGACTTGCCATACAAAAAAAGAGATCGGTTTCTGTGCCACCCCTGTGTGAGCTATGGTCTCAGTCTGGCCACCCCTATGAAAATCTTCTGGCTCCTCCACAGGTTTCAGGGCTCTATAATAATAGATATGCAACATGAGGTTGTGCTGTCATAATAAAGCTTGCGGAACATATGATGATTATATAATATGGATTTTGATGAGGTTTAGGCACAAAAAGCACTAGGTTAGGCTTAGGAAAAATCGTCCTTTGGGTTGAAATAACTACGCTTACATAACTGACACTCAGTCACACACAAGACGTCTCTCATCTCCAAGGGAAATCCTGTGTATGACAAATCCAACTACCCAGTCCACCCCAACGTGGACTTTTTCATGAGGGAGCTTCCAGATATGACGCTAGAGGGGTGACTGCGGTGACTTAAGCGTCGGGCCAATGATCAGGCCTCTGTATTGGATGCGTTGGGGGTGAGAACTGGCTGAATGAGTGCACGGGCAGGCAGGTGCGTGGGTAGACAGACAGACAGGTGGGCTGTGCAGTCATTTCAACTGAGCTGCATGAAATGATTGTTTGGGCTTACTAGAGGCCTGCGGCGACCACGCACACTGAATTTTTTTTCCTCTTTTCGTCAGAGCATTTGAATGCCATTGGGATATTAAGAGATCTACAAATGAAACAAAGAATTCTTCTTAAGTAACTTACCAAACATTGCTTTAAAGCTAGGGTCTGTAATGTTGTTCAGAAACACATTTTGTTATACTGGGTGAAATGGTCCTTCTATCCTGAGAGTAGTCAATACATTATGTATTCAGAAAAAGGAACTAAAATAATCAGACCTCTGTGGCAGCTGCAGGACTGAGAACAAGCTGACCAATCCGTGCTATCCGGCCCGTATAGAAAGAAAATCAGATGCCTTCATGTCTCGTTCTGCCTACGCCCCCCTCTGTCCCTCCCTCCTCCGCGCCTGCACAGGTCACGGGACTTAGAGGAGGTGCCACTTTCAAATCTTGCTAGCTCTCCAGGATTGTAGACCCTAGCTTTAAAGAAAGAGTTAAAGGTGGAAAAATGAAAAAAAACAAACAAAAAAAAAAACACATTCAGAGGCAGCCAGTGAGTCAAAGACAGAGAACATATATGAATTCTGAGAAGGCAGGTCTATCCTACACCTGTATCTAGATGACTTAGGGTTCTAGTAAATAGTTTAAAGACACACTCCAATCCAGGTGTAAAACCTGAGCCGACAGGCCACTTAAACAAGATTTCAATTTTGCAAGAGCAGACACAGGAGCCTTAGTACCGTTTAAGGCCCAATCTGAAGTTCCAAAATGTTACTTAATCTTACACCAAAAGCCCCTGTTCATATTAACATTTGATGTTTTCTGTTCCTTAAAGGAATCCTGAATGACATCAGACTCCATCAGGGTTTTAAAAGTTGAAATTTGCTTCGATTCATCCCCACAACCAATAAAATTACCACTGTAACACTCCTAACAGCATGTTAAATCACTTTCTTTTTTTTGGCCGCTATCGCTCCGTCTCTCTGTCAAATCTGCATCAGTTCCACATCGGAGGCCCCCAGGCGGACTTAGATAATGCTCTCCATATTTACAGTGGCAGGAGGATTGGGAGGTTTTTGACTAGATCCCATTTGTGTGAACCTATTAGTGCTGAGCGCTCTGAGCTCCCTCTGATACGCCTCTGAGATTAGGCAATGGTATTACTGTAAGAGGATCGACTTGCCTCGAGGTGAGGGCCGAATATACAGAGAGAGAGAGGGAGAGGAACACACACAAAGATGGGAACATGCTCACACAGATAGGACCACACACTCCCTGGAAAAAAAAAAAACGAAAAAAAAAACCAGGTCCTGGCAGTGAGAGCGGGAAAGAGATAGAGAGAGGAACACACACACACACACACACACACACACACACTGAAACCAAGGACCTGCAATGATAATGATGGTAATGAGAGGAAATGTGGAAGTGTGTGTGGGTGAGAGAGAAAGAGAGAAAATGGAGCTGCTAAATTGAAATGATCTCTTTCACTCAGTATTTAACCCTGTATGTCCTATTTGGATAGAGGACGAAAAACCCACAGTGCACATCTTTTTGGGCCAGAGATCGCTGGCTGGAGTCAAACTGCCAACATTACAGAGTCCAGTTAAATGTGATCTATTTTATGTTTTTGCAAACCACAAATAAGGCCAAATTCATACGTATCATGTCAACAGTTCTGCATACGTCATATCACGTTCAGGTGACAACCGGGCCAGACGACCCTGAGCAAGAGACCACCATTCGAGGCAGCGCCGCTGGATCATTGTAAAACTACTGGATATTTTCATCATTTGTCAAGCATCAAATCTCTAGATGATTTAAGCATTTATAGTGGCTAGGTTAAGTTCAAGCAGAAAAAAAAAAGAGGTCTATTGCCAGTTTAAGTAGTATTTGGCTTTAATAGTACTTTTTGAGTAATCTGAGCGATTAGAGCAATAGAACAAACACCGTCTCTTGAGTGTAACAGACCAAGAGAAGAAGGAGGAGATGCAGAGACAGTGGATGATGAAGATGCAGGGACTATTAGTCAGAAGAAATACATTTAAAAAAAAATGAGCAACTGTTCTAAACAAAATTTTCTATATACTCACGGCTGCTGCTGGACCTGCTACAGCCCCGAGTGGACACGTTAAGTCACTGTGTTAAGAGATTTTCTGCCGCTATTTTGCTGAGAAACAGCCAAAAAAGTATCCAACTACATTTGCTGAGTCAATGTTGTTATATGACGTATGCACTCTTCAGTGCAACTCAGGTCTTTTTACTGTAGTTTTGTCCTTCCCTCCTATCAGTTATGACAACATTGTCCTCTGGGTGAGACCAAAGTCATAATAACTGACATAAATCAAGGACAGTAATATGAAAGTTAGCAAGTATCAGACTGGAAATTTGAACTGAAAAAGTGCAGCTCCGATTCTTTCTTTCCCCGCACACTTGTAATGGAGTACGTTTCCATTGTGGTATTTTAAATCCTGGATGTCTCATTTCACGCTTCGCTCCCTTAATTTTGCAACGTGTGAATGTGTGTGAATGTGTGTGTGTGTGTGAGAGACAGTGAACCTCGGTCAGGAAAGGGAAGGTTGGTGAGGAGGAAGTCGCAGACCCCCCTCCAGCAGAGGGGGAGAGCGCTGTGTCATAATTTATGCCTTAAAAAGCATGAATTTTTCAGCGCACAGTGGCAGAGATGGCACTTCATGTTTACGACAATCATTTCCTTAGTGAATGATTCATGTGGATGTGCCGCTTATGAATCTTTCAGGGAACAAACAGAAACACTGATGCTTAGAGCCTTAAGCTTCTTTGCTGGCTGCCGCTTCAACATCCAATCTGAGTGTCTGGGAACGAAACAAACAGCGAAGTGAGTGTGGGAAGAATAACCCTCCCTGCCTCATCCTCACTGTTTTTATCTCTCTGGTTTATTTTCTGAGCAGTCTTAGGGTCACAGGAATATTATATAGCATGACAGATGTTGGCAATTTGAATATTCTCATGGGTAGATTCCTGGATAGTGTTGGTAAACGTAGGTTTCTTAGGGTTTGGCCTCTGTTCCAAAAATTAATATGAAGAATAATTGCATCAACGACTCAAATTTGAAATCATATTCACGTCTTGTTCCTTTCAGGCCAGGAACAGAAGCCAAAAAGCCACGCTGATATTTGAGAAAGTTGAATTTTGTCCACTGGAATCACTGCACGGTGAATCTGTGTAAACCTTGACCTGAAAATGTGTAATGTTGACCCCAAGCTGTCTTGACGGTGCTGAAGGACTGAAGAATGCAAAATAGAGTAAACCACCATAGCTTATGAGTGTCGCATCACAGAGCTGCCAGGTCTCACGCATTGATGGTGTTTGGCTGCAGAGAAAGAGCAGTCCACAGTTCCAGGATTGAACCTACTTTGACTTGCTTCGAGCAAATGGCCAACAAGATGTGCTTGTTGCTGGAACGCACAGCAGCCGTCGAGGCACAATGGAAAGGAGAACGTATGGATGGGACAAGGACTCTGCAGGTGCTGCTGCTTTGTCACTCATCGACAACATAGCACTCAGAAATGTCTTACGTTTTATTCTGTAGGGAGCCCCCTAGAGGCTGAAATGGTATGTTTAATCAACTGCATGTGACAGACAACGTCGACTGTCGGCTCTGCACAGGACTCAAACCCAAGCTGGCCTCCTGGTTGAAAGTCCTGTGAATGAACCATCTTAGCAAGCCCAACCACCTCCTGACATGGACTTTCTGGCTCCTCATACGATGCTCACCTGTCTCAATCTCGGTCTCACTCACATGCTATCCATGGCCAGTAGATGCTGCTCTAAGAACACTGTGACTGCATCAGTGTTGAAGGGATGTTTTTGCAGTCTACATTGGAATTGGGATGGTTCAGATCAAGCATGTGCCAAAACATCAGTCCTGTGCCGTGGCATCGTTCGCTTTCCAGGATAGTTACTGCGCCAGTTCACTGCCGCTGACAGACAACTTTAACATGTCTTGTGCGCTGCTGCTAGACAATCTTTACTACTGTATTTGAAATGTTTGAGATGTGATCAGATTTGAGGGTGTTTAGTGTGTCAGTAGATGTGGCTAATATGGCACCAGGCTTTTATTAGCTCACATAGAAACGCTGGATCGGCCACTGTCACCCTGATATTCGCTGTCTCTCCTCAGCTCAGTGGAAGCATGTCCTCCTTTAAAAATCACATTTATCTGTTGCCTGGAAGCTGCAGTCGCCTGGTGGAAATCTTTCATCTTGTCTGTGTAGTGCCCTTCAGAGGGCCCTACCGGCTGTTTGGATTT
Source organism: Spondyliosoma cantharus (assembly GCA_900302685.1). Lineage (NCBI taxonomy): Eukaryota > Metazoa > Chordata > Actinopteri > Spariformes > Sparidae > Spondyliosoma > Spondyliosoma cantharus. Next base: position 5,488 of record OMLP01025706.1, on the reverse strand, counting down.
TAGCCAAGGTTACTATAGAAACACACAGAGGGAGAAGTGCAGGAAAACAGCAAAGGCTTGCTCATGCTAATGGGAAACGCGCTTACTGATTGCCACAAAACATTTCAAAATGAGTATAAAATGTAAGCATCAAAGGTTTAGTTTTGTTAGCGATCAAACAGTTTGTGTAACCTCTGCGTGTGAATAATGACTGATTTAATCAACCTGAAAGTATTGAAAAAAGGAGATAAACCCGCCGACTGATGGTTTCATTGACTGTCTGTCGGATTGATACATTCATTAGCGGCATCAGAAGATCAGCTCGCGACAAAAAAGGGTCTCTCATCCACAGACAACCGGTGCTCACACCAAAGCTGAGGCCTTTAAAGGGCCGTTCAGCAAATGTATTCTTTACAGCAGACGCACGCGCTCATCTGCTCTTTGTGTGCAGTTTAATATCTCATGCGGGATAAATAATGCATTTCCCTTCTGTTAAAAATATAAACCACATTTTAAAAAAGTATTCGTATTTAGTCAGATGTTGTTTGTCTCGGCAGAGCTGATCAGATTAGTGGGATGTGCGATAGAGTTGACTCCACAGGGGAGTTTGGTGGAGTTCACTGTTATTCTCTTTGAGGTGAGTGCGACAGTCACGGCAGACACCTGCACAAGATCACGGCTGTAAAAATTTAAACCGCGTTGACTGGGAGAGCATGGAAGCAACCGACGAACAGATGAATTCATTTAACCACTGATCAAACGTATTCAATTAATGTGTATATATTTATGTACGTTTGATTGAAGTCGGCCACGCTGGATGCACTCAACGTGCATATTAAAAAAACGCCAGCATGAATAAATGCGCACGTGAGCGAGGGAGTGAGAGGGGTAATGAACGAACGGATGAACAAATGAGAGTAAGTAGACGTCAAATAAACGAGTGTGAATTAACAGACGACAGTGGCTGATGATAAAACATGTTTTTTTTGGTCAGCATCAAAGGTGCACCTAGCACCTTATGCTCCTCGAGCCTCCGTCAGGATTTTATTTTATTTACTTCGGTATTTTTTTAAATTTAATTTAATTTTATAACTACTTAATTATTCTGTTGTTTACAGTACTTTATTGTTTCTACATTTGCCCTTGTGCTTTGATTTTATTTGTACTTGAATGTACCCGCTGCTATAATAACCTAATCTATCTATCTATCTATCTATCTATCTATCTATCTGTCTATCTATCTATCTATCTATCTATCTATCTATCTATCTATCTATCTATCTATCTATCTGTCTATCTATCTATCTATCTATCTATCTGTCTATCTATCTATCTATCTATCTATCTATCTGTCTATCTGTCTATCTATCTATCTATCTATCTATCTATCTATCTGTCTATCTATCTATCTATCTATCTATCT
>OMLP01025704.1:22977-34717 GCA_900302685.1 Spondyliosoma cantharus | reverse complement strand
AGAGAGAGGGGACGTTTGAGCATTAAACCTACTGGTCACACAAAGACAGAAAACAGGATGGAGGAACTCTCTGCTCATTTTTTTTTTTTTTTTTTTTTTAATCACTTTCTCCCTCCTCCTTTTCATCTCTCTTCCATATCTCCATCATCTTTATTACTTTTCCGGTTGATAATCTTTCCTCCTTTTCCGCCTCCCTCATTTTGTGCCCCTACTAATTCAAGCACTTCTTACATCCTTGGGCGACCTGTGTCTTACTTCACCGCTAAATGTTGCATGGAATTATGTTGCTTAATAGAGCCTAACTACACGCTAGCTATGTTGTTTTGCTTTGCTGAAATTGAGTCACATGTTTGTTGTGTTTTGCATCTCATCCAGCTCCAGGGAGATACGTGCACATAACCACACGATGAAACGAAAACAGATTTCCATCGACACAAACTGAAACTAAAACACTCTCTGACACGGAGTTGCGATCTTTTAGTAGGTGTGGACAAATTAGTTATCAGCCCTGTATTTTCAGAAAACCTTGTTAGACTATCATCTTGTCAGACTTTTATCTTATTATGGGCATCCAGCTGATGTGCTTCCCATAGAAGTTTCCAGTAAACCTCTATTCTATTGGCAAGAAATGGATATGATATTCATTATTATGCATATAAACATCTCGGTTTTTGTTGCCTTAGAATGAGCCATTAAATCCAACACACTGGACCTTTTATGTAGCGAGTCAATGTTGAGTAATAATTAGATGTATTTATGACCTTTCAGAGCATTTACACAAACTACATTGTATGCAAGCAGCTTGTATTGCAAGTCTCTCTAGACTGTCTGGGACAACGTGAATGCGCAACAAGGACCTTTTAACTGGTTATGAAACAGGCTCAGTTTCATACTCACGCTTCTGTATGACCTACATTAGCAAGCAAGACCATCAGCAATGAGATTGGCTATTTCTATAAAACTATTTCGGTTATTATTAATGCTTGCCACCGGGTTGGATTCCCGCTTATTCTGGCTTGGATAAGTTATGAAATCAAAACTATTCTTCATGCTGAAGTGCTAAGGGTGAGTTGATGAGTATTACAACCTGAGGAAAGAGGTCTACATATATGGTCTTATATGTTACTATTTCTCATAATCTACAATATCAATAATAAGGAGTTGTGAAGGGTACAGATGACAGCGCAGAACTCTTAACAGTAAAAGTAAAATTATTCCTACATTGCATTGAGTAGATCTGTAAAGTTCGCCTAAAAAGTGAACAAAAACCCACATATCACATTCCAGTAATTATGCTTATTTGATGTCACGCGTTGTTCTAAGTTTAAGCCACTTGGGGTGCAGGCTGGGCTTCTTCACTGCAGTGTGGAGAATGTGATTTCTGTGCAGGAGTACATTTCTTCATGTTGCCCCAGTAACAATGAAATGTTGGCTGATGGAAACAGTAAACATGAGAGAGGATGACACGGGGAATGTGTGTGTGTAAGTGAGAATCCAGTGGTGCCGGGCAACCAGACCTGTCCCTGACCTCGATGTTTGCTCCTTGAAGCCTGCTCTGTGAGCCGTCAGCAGCCAACCAGTCCCTTGTTGCTCTCTTTTCCCTACTTTCATCTCCTTTTCCTCTGTTCTTGTTTTCTGAATCCGTATTTTTTCCCTTTCCTTTCCCACACTTATCTCTCCAGCATACTCAAAGTCCAGCAGAAAGGTGTTTGGGGAAAAAAGATTTCAGTGGTGTTATCAAACCAAGCATGTTTTGCAATCAGCAGTGCATCCCTTCTTGTCTCCTTCAACAGTTTTGCATCTACTGTCCAGCTGTTTCGTTTCTGCTTTTTTTGCATCCAAAGCCAAGCCAACACAACACATCTCACAACTGAGAGATGTCAGTCATTGGCTTACCTGCATCCCATACCATGCTCTCACACCTTGAATGGAAAGCTACTTGGCAGTGTTTACTCATCTGCGCCCCTGACACAAAACCACTAAAAGACCACATATTCGGCTATAAACATACCACAGTAGGCTTTAGTTTTGTGATCTCCTGTGTGTTTTCACTCACACTAAGCTTTTGTTGCGTGCAATAAACGTGACTCAGTTGTTAGGTCATGGGTAAACATTTGAGTTCAGATAATGCACTTTCCACAAGCCATTATAAAGCGTACTTATAGACAAAAACACGGTTTCTGCATGAAATGGGCATTATTTATTCTAACAAAAGTAGAGGGAGGAAGTACTGAAGTAATGAGTTGTCTCTAATGCTTTTCTATCACATCATTATAAATCAAAATAAGTATCTGTCTCTGGGTTTTTTCTTCCGTGGGTCTGACCTTAGACCTCACTTCCCTGGGTGTTGGTAATCAAGGAATTTCAGCTTGCACTTCTGTCTAAGTCTTTAAAAAAATAATATGCTAAAAGCCAAGAATGTAAGTACAGTGTGTATGGCCTGAACCCAAATCATTTCCCCATTCTTCCACATTCTCAGAACAACTTATGCTCACAACAAAACACAACACAAGGCTTTCCCTCCGGTTGGTCCCACATCCGTCCAGATTTATTTTCTTTAGAAGAAAAATGGGGAATACTAAGAAAAGAACGAAGCTGTTTCTCTGCACGGGTTTGCTTGTGGTGCCCTTGAAAACGTTCATTTTGTGCCTTGATTACGGTGTAAGGTTTCTCTCAAGACAAACAAAGCATACTAAATGCAGCACGGCCAATTGGTCCAATCCCGAATTAAGGCGGAGGGAAGCTGAGAGAAACCAATTAGTAGACGGAAGCCACTAATTAAAAGCTGCATGCTCTACAGATTGCATCAATTTTATTTTCTTTAGCAATGGCCAGGGCCATAATTTTAGAGCTTGCTTGTACGCCAGTGCACATTCCAAGACAGCTGCCTTCTGTGTTTGGAAAGTCCTTGTGCACAGAGGCAGCACTGTCTGTCTACCCTTCTCCCTTGTTGGTAGTTTGGAATGAGGAAAACAAAAAAAGCACAAACTGAGTAAATTTGGAAAAATCCTGGAGACTTCCACATCATTCAGAAGAGACGAGAAACCATTCATTAGACGTTTCCAACAAGAGTCTGTTTGCAGAAATGTTTCCCCTTCCTGGATTAGATTCCGTGGACTGCTGCCAATACATTTTGTGTGTTGTGAATCGGAGATTGCATTATGCTCGAGTGGTTTGGGTGGTTAACCAATACGCTTGGTTTGGAAGGCTGCAGGGAAACGTTGAGCACCTGAGGAAAGCCACAGGGTTGCTCTGAACAGTGGGCTCACAAAAGACCGGGTCTTGTATTCGCAAAATACTTCCAGAGTAATGGTGTTCATTTGGCATAGTGACCCAGAGCACTTGTCTTTGTTCTCTTATTGTAAAATGAGGATACACAAGGCATTTTCCCTTATTTTCTTTTGTGGTCAAAGTGGCCGGGCATCAATCCCAGAAATAGGCAACAAAGTGAGCCAAAGAATCACAAAACTATTCAAATATTTCCTTTGCAATGTTGCTATGTGATTAAAGCGACTCTGTGGACATTGTTTCCTGAGTGAAAAGTTGAAGTCAGTGATATAGAAAATCTTTTCGGGATAGCCTTTGAAAAAAGTAGACCTGGGCTTGTTTTATATAAAGCTGAACTTCCTGATTCTATTTCTTGCTCATTGTTTTACAGGTGATTACCTAACACCTTTTGCACATTTTTCACTTCAAGCTGTTGTGTAACTGGTGTACATGACCCCTCATTACCGCCACACACACACTTGATGATATCTATTTTGGGAATTAATTGAATATCCTCCAGTTGTATTGATATTTTTAGCCATTGGAGATGTATTACAACATTTGACCTAAGTCGTTTTTTGGGATGCATGAGATGTCGCAGCAAGGAGACAACGTCAGATACACAACAGACGGGCACTTTATGTATGACCCTGTGAACCTGGGGCACCAGATGCACGAGCAGTTGCCCCATTTTGTTGCAATACACAAGTGCGTCCTGAGTCCTCTTGTCATTGCTTCCTTCCCAGCAGTTACTGCTGGGACACTCCAAGGAGGATAAAGCCCCCAGCCCCACCACCAGCCCTTTTCTCAAATGATGGAGAGAAAAGAAAAACAAGAGAGGAAATAACTTAGACCTTGTCTATTCCCTTCCATTACACCTAATGGTTTTTCCAGACCTTGACCGTTGAAGGCTGACCTTTCCTCTCGAATTGGATTTTCCCTGTACCCTACAACTTGGACTTCAGGAAATGTACAAAACAGGATAGCACAGCACAACATATTTCTTGCGTTAGTTTTTTTCTTTTTTGAGACAAAAAAACTTGAGAATCCAGTGACATCAGCAGCCAAGGTTGCAGTGTTTTTAATGTTTTGTTTCCTTCTGGAGGCTTGTCTGCATGATAGTCATATATAAATCCACAGTAGCTTTTCATAAATTAATTCCATTAATTTTGGTGTTCCATACCAAAACCATATGCAGTGACTGCTTCAAATTCTGTATTTTAATTTGCAGAAGACCCTTAACCATGTTGTTAAAAGTATCCAAAAGTCATTCTTGAGTAAAAGATGAAGATATGTTAAAAATATAAAGTTTAGTAAAAGTGAAAGTCACTTTTAGAAATAGAACTTGACTAAAAGTCTTTGTATCTGATATGAAATGTGAAGTATTGCGTGTCATTTTCTAGCAATAAATGTACTAAAAAATACAAGTAAAGTAAATTATACATATCTTTACATGTATATTTGTACTGTATGTATAGATCCGCGGATTACTGGATATAATGTCCAGTAATGTCAGATAGGACATGTCTCAACATTTTCATTTATTTCTCAGGGAATAATGTGTGGATCAGATGAAAAAATCAAACGTCAAAGGTAACTGGCCATAGCAGAATACCCAACAATTCATATGATCATCATGACAGAATTTTAGATAATTGTCTGATTGGATTAAATGATGAAGTTATGACATTTGACATTCAAAAGGTCAAAGATCCACTTCACTGTGACATCATAATATTCTGTAAAAAAAACAACAAACAAAAGCTGCCCTGGTCATATTCAATTGCACGCCACAACTCAGGAACAGCAACTTGATTGGTGTCAGGAGGCATAAAATCGTGAGACTGTTATTTAGTTAAAACTTAGCTACATTAACCCTGATGGAATGTACAATCGGCAAAGTACCCAAAGTTATAAAAGAAACATAGGGGGGTAAAAAAGTACAAAATTTGTCTCCAGAACAGGTTGAAGTGGAAGTATAAAGTAGCAGAAAGTCACAATACTGAAGTGAAGTACAAGTACCTCAACATGATACCTAAGTACTGTACACAGTTCACAAAACTAGCCCTTACCGCTCAGCTTATGTTATATCGATTTGTTAATGATGATTGTTGAATGTGACCCTTTTCTGTTTTTTTCAGGAAAGCAATTGTCACAAACAAACCCAAAGCAAGCAAACAGGCCTTGTTGTTCCCAAAGTAGCCAACTGTCCCCAAGTCGGATGTGATTTGCATGTTGAAACAGCCAGGGCTAACGGTTCCTGAGCCCCTCTGTAATTAGTGGGCAGAAGGCCTTATTTGCCTTTCAGGCCAGTATGGGCTTTGCCACATGGTTTAGGGTAGGAGCGCTGCTGAAAGCTATTGACACAGCAGTGACTGTGTCCTTTTTTCCTTCGTTATAGTCACAGTAACCCATTAATGAGTTGCACAGTTCAAGATAAATTTTTTGGCAGTTTGTAACGTGCAACCTTGTGGGAATTGCACCAACTTTTCTGGCACTATATTCTGTCTTTGGAAGAGTGCCCCGCTTTTCTCTTGAGTTATGGATTCCTAATTGAGAACTTAAGCTTTAGGATAGTATTCTTGGTATGAACAACCACCCTTCCCCCAATTATTTATTAGCTTGACTTTGTCCAACAAAGGACAAAGAGAATCAGTCAGATAATCCAGTTTTAGAATTGAGTACCTTGGCATTACAAACTCAGAGCGATAAACACTTCCAAAGCTGAAACAAAGCTTTCCCATTCCTGTCCTCAGTGTATTTTAAGTATGAATGTGTTTATTGGCAACTGCTGGTCACTGCACCTGTCACAATTTTCAGCAGCACCATAACTGTGTTGTGGCCACTCTGGACTCGCCCACGTTCCTTACCATGTTTGCTTTTCCCAGTATTTTTCCTTCTCCACAATCAAGGGGAATTACCTGTCTTCCGGGAAAAAAAGGGGCAGCCCGCTAATTTTAGATTGACTTGATTGAGCCTGGAGGCCAAAGGGATCAAACCCACATCCGTTGAAAACTGGGGAGACTAATTCTAACCATAACATAGCTAACATATGTTTTTCTCTCCCCAAGCGCTGATTTGAGGCCTGCTCAAAGCAGAGCTCCGAGGCTGCTGCCTTCTCCACTGCACCCGCTGCAAAGGACCATTCTTTCTTGTGGCATGTTTTGCGGATACTGGCCCACCATGTGTATATTTATAGAGACCGGGTCATGACACATGCACATGGACTACTTGTTCTTTCTTGAGGACTTGGAGCAGTCACTCTCCAATGCTCACTGTTTTTGGGAGTGTGAGTGTAGACATTTTATCGTAGCATAATTAATGTACAGGGTGGTGAACCTACATTTGTTTGAATTGCATTTGTAAGGAACCCTGGGCAAAAATCCTGTTCGCACTGGACCAATGAAAAGAGTTCTTTGTCACAGATTTGGCTACTAGCTACCTTTGGCAAGTAAATATATACAGTATATATTGAAAGCAATATAGACCTAATACAAATCCCATTATCTCATTCGAATCACATACACAAATCTACATTCACACTATGGATGACTTTTATTGCTAGTTTATCAGTGTTTCTCTTAAACTGCTGAGTGTTCCCAGAGGGAACTTTTGCTTTAGCCTTCCTGTGTTGCATTTCTACTTAATTTCTAAGAACATTATATTGCAAAAACATCAGTTTTGCAGGCCTGTTTTACATTTTCATATAGGTTCTTTCTGTAAGTATCTATATATCTATATGTCTAAGCTTTTTTATATACCTAGGGCTCTTGATTAGTTGATTAGTTGTTTGGCCTATAAAATGTCAGAAAATTGCATAGAGGAGTACAGAAACAAGAAAATATTTACATTTAAGGAGCTGGAGTTCGCGAATTTTGTCTTTTTTTCCCTAAAAAATCAGTCAAAATGATTAATTGATTATAAAAATGGTTGACATTTAATTTGATAGCTGACAACGCGTCGGTTAATCGTCAAAGCTCTTCCTGGAACCCTTGATTTTCATGGATTCATTTGTTAGGAATTTAATGAATTCTGACTGATTAGATCGTTTCTGTTATTTATTGAGTACTGTTGAGTACAGTTTGAGTACTAACTGCTTCCAGCATACATAAGTGAAATCAGATGGTGGTGTTTCATTCGGGCCAAAAACACTATTTATTGATAGAGGTTACCAGCAGAAATACTGGGCTTCTCGAGAAAAAAAGCGTAACAAATGGTCAGAAACAAATCTTTGGTGTCTTCAAAGGGAGCCTGCTAATGACAACGTTGCGAGCGGTTTAGCCCTCAGGGTCCGCTGTGGAGATGCTTAACTGTGGCCAACTACCAGACCAATTACTTACAAAAACGACTTTAGGAAGAGACACTCGATGCTGCTGACACAGGAATAATCCCCCCACGTCCACCTGCCCGCTCCTTTGGTCTAATAGCTTGAACCTAAATCCCGATTCACTGCTGGCTGAAGCCCTCAGGCCATTTTCAGCTCCACATCAAGGGGGGATTTGACAAATATAGTTTCCAGGGTGTTTTTTTTGTTGTTGTTTTTTTCTGTTTCATGGGGAGAAATGGCTGGAAATCATTATCCTTTAAAGGTTTGAACTCAAAAGCTCAAGGGAAGGCATTAGTTCACAGATGCAAATGATATGAATGATATTTAAAAATCCTATTTATGTTTTCTTGAAACGATAGGGCTGTTAAACAAGGATGTTTACTGCAAGACTCATGTAAGCCGTCATTGTGTCATACACCAGTCTGGGTTTCACGCTTGTATATTTAAGGTCATGCAGACAGGAGACTTTTTTGGCGCCTGATGTTTGTTTGCAGGGCACTATAAAACAATGGCTGTTTGTGGATCGGCAAAGACAGGATGTACAGTATCCTTTCTGGAAAATACACATAGCCCAGTCACTTCATTAGTATTCTCAAGCATGGCCGTATGGAAGGGATTTAACACAATCATAGTCAATAAGGGAAGTGAACTAGCTCTCAGACCAACGTACTATCCATCATTCTCTAAGCATGCTGCCAAGTCAATGTAGACACTTATGCAGTTTGTCGAGCCGGTAGTCGTGTCTCATTCCTTGAGTCCTCTGCAATCCACCCGGCTTAGTCTCCATCTGGCCAGCGGTTCCGTGCTAAAGCTGGGAGATACGTAGGGCCTAATTCCTACACACTAAAGCATTACCGCCTGTCCAGGGCCCACAGAGACAAGATGGTCGCCAGGTGTCTTCCTGTCTTCAAAGTGTCGGCATCGTTAATCATGCCCCCATCCCTTCTGCGTCGCCTCGCATGTGTTTTATTTTCCCCAGCCCTCAACCCCACACATACACCCGCACCCCTTGTTCCCCTGCCTCTCTCTTTATTTTTGGACAGTCTGTCACCCAGCTGCATTTCCTGCAGGGTTTATGTACAGTTTGGGCCTCTATTGGAACCACATTGTCAAAATGGCGTGCCATCTTAATGAAGTCACCGTGATCCAAATGGCTGGGTGGTATGGAGGGGGATAACTGGAGAAGCTGTGCCTGCCTGTAAAGGGCCAGAGTATACTGATAAAACCCTCCAACCTGCCCTTTAGCCCCCAGGAGACTGCTGTGTCTCTAATGTGGCCACTTTTATTCTCAAATCCCCTCCTCCCCGCTTCATCCACTCCTTCTTCAAAGGCAAATTTATCTTTCATCTATCTTTGCTAATGGTATTAATGCAGCTCATGCTTGTGAACACAGCCTCCACAGCTGCAAGGCCTTAAAACAGCTTCAGAGAAGAAGTGCAAGCAGAACGTTTTTTTTTCTGTGTATAGGAACAGAGAGGGGTATTTATGTCTTTCAAACCTATGCCAAATATTTGCTGGTTGCAAGCCCGGCAATATTGGAATGTTCGGGTTACCTTTTAACAAAAAGGAAGTTTTGACCACATAGTAAGATCGCAAAACCCCATGCTTCAGTGTTTCTTTTCGTGACCCACAGCACTCTGTGATGCAGATGAATATGATTCATCAACAGCTTTGCATTTTGGGAGCTCTGTCAGTTCTGTCATAAAAAACATGCACATCCTCTTTGTTAACGTTACAGCCGTTTGTGGTTCATGTCAAAGTTGCATCTCTCTTTGCTTTTGCTATTTTGGAAAGGCACGTTGGATTGAATTTGGCACGTTGGCTGCCGAGGCCTAGTTTCATTAACAGTGCAGAGGGTGCACTCTCAATGCCCTCGCTGACGCAAAACCAAGCAAGTAGAAAAAGAGCTCTTTCCTCTGGAAAAGCACCAGAGGGACTATTTCTGTAGTTTAAATTGTTAAATGGGGGATTGGGCCAGAGAAAGGGAGGGGGGCTGGTGTTCAGTTGTGAGCAGCAGACTGTTTCACGTGCCAGATCTGTAATACGTTCCTCCGGGCTGGGAGCTGGCTGAACTCTGGGCCGGGGCGCTCCGGGAGAGGAAGTCCCAAGCCTGGGGAGTTTCAGACATCCTGTTTTGGAGTGCCATTGGCCAGGACCGGGCTGTTGCACGCCACCTGCAGACTGTAGGATCACATCTGCCAATAGAACGAGGACAGCAGCCAAACGTCACACGCCTCCTGTAGTTTGGCTTCTCTGTGTCTCACTGACTCCCGCTATGATTTTTCTTTTTTCTCAAGGGGTCATACTGCCACATCTGAATTTCGCTTTCAGAACACAACCCTATTTTTTTGTAAATGGCCTGTAGATAAACTTCAAAACAACCCAAAAGTTCTTACTAACACCACTTTCCTCGATTGGCCCCTTTTCACTCCCTGCTACCTTATATTTCCTTATCTTGTACTGGCTTTCCATTAGACAATTTTGAAGGAATGTGTCTTGGAAATTGGTCAAAGGATCAGTCCTTAAAAAGCATGTGCATGAAAGCGAGGACTCGAAGTGAAATATCTGCCATAACATGTAACGTACTTTATGTGGCAAGAAATTCAGTGCATGTGATTCACTCTTGAGTTAGAGGGAAAACTTGATCAGTTCATCCGAGACGCGACACATTCTTTGAGCAGCATTATACTGCAGATATAACACATTTCTTTGCAGTCACTGGTGCGAAAATCTTATTTATCTGCCATTCATGCTCACTAGGACCGACTGTTCCAATAGTCACACACCATTTGTTGGGATTCTGCTTGGAATTTAGAGATGGTAGATGAGATTCTTGTCTCAAAATGATCCAACCAAAATGCACACACTTTCATCCCTATTCTGAATCTCGTCGTCGACCTCCAATGCTGTAACACTGTCTACGCTCCCTGGCCAGCCCGGGCAGGGAATTTGGTGGAGATATAGCACTCCCTTGGTTGTTGCTATTTAGGACAACAGGACCCCCTCCGCCGTTCCTGCTTGATTGGCCTGCTCTGTTTATTCAGAGTCAGTCCCACCAGTCCAGCTGCATTTTTTTTTCCTGCCTGTCCAAATGGCCACCATGTGACCCTTTTATGTGGCCTATGTGCTATCATGAGGGCTTTTTGCAGAGTTTTCAGAACTGTGTGATTACAGTCATCCCCAGATAGATAAGACAGGATGTTAGCAATGCATTCTGATGTGGACGACACGTGGAATATAACCAGTTTCATGTTAGAACTTCAGCTTGTGCTCAGGCATATGCTCATAGTGGTACCCATTAGAATTCTAGCATTCCTGGCATTCTTCTAGCATTTCTTTTTTCTAAAACTTCCTGAGAATCATATAGTTTCTGTTATGCCTGTTCAGATTCATCAGAGCTCGTGTCTTGTCACACAAAGTTTCTTCCAGTCATATTTTCAGATGTTCTTTGCAGTGGTGCAAATGCAGTGGTGTCATGGGACTGTGGGTTACTCATCTGGCTTCCCTTAACTGGCCTGAAAAGCTCCTAAATGCTGTGGGGGTTCAACTTCCAACCCCAGGAAAACACCAATAGACCCTGTAGGCCAACTTCAAAGGGCCAGCACATCAAACGAAACCGAACACAGAGATGGTCAGCCGGGATAAAAAACGAGAACGAACCCTCCCATTTGTCAACCCACTGACTTATATACGTATTTTCTCCCCATTAAAACTGGCATTTTGTCAAGGGAGCGCAGGGTTGGTGGTCAAAACCCAAAAGGCTTTCGAGCATTACACTTAACAGTGAGCGCCGCCGGCACACGTCGCAGGCTGCATGAGCTGCTGATCTGCTGTGCCAGGAAGTGCTCATGCGGAATATGAAATGTTATGTCATGAACTGGGGTTTGTCCCCTCCCTAAAAAAGGATAAAGAAAACATCTGCCTATCTGTTTTATTCTCTATCTTTTGCCCCCTTCTATCTCTGTACACCCCTCCCAACCCCCTCCCCTTTCCCATCACTGCCCCCCCTCTAACCCTGACGCTAGCTTGTCTGAGTGGCCTTTTGCCATGCATTCCTCCCTTCCCTGTTTGGCCTCTGTCTCAGGAAGTGGCCCAATTAGTGGATAAACACCATGGAGGAGATGGGGAGGAGGGGTTGGACAACTC
>OMLP01025704.1:3945-14918 GCA_900302685.1 Spondyliosoma cantharus | reverse complement strand
GCACCTCCTCCTCCTCCTCCTCCTCGTCCTCCTCCTCCTCTTCCTCCTTCCTCCCACTGCTGAAAAAGCCTTGTTTGCCATTCTTGCAAGCGCCTCTCTGAAAAGGGGGTCAACGGGGGGAGGAAGGGGGGAGGAGGAGGAGGAGGAGGAGGAGGAGGAGAGGGAGGAGGAGAGGGAGGGGGCGGTGTGACAATGAGAAGGATACCACATCCGTGTTTGCCAGGTGTTCCTTTTGTGATCCTCACCTTGCACTCAGGCATGGACGGCGAAAAAGAGAGGAAGTAATATACCGAGAGAAAGGTGGATAGAGATAGGGAAGGGGTGAAGAAGAAAGAGAGGGAGAGTGAGAGAGAGTGTGTGGGGAGGCACGTTGACACACACACACACACACACACACACACACACGCAGAGAATAGAGAAAGGGAGGGGAAAAAAGCCCCTAGATCCTGCCATTCTTTCACAGAGATAATCTGCAGGAAAGGTGCTGCACACACATTTGTCTTGCTGTGGGTGTGTTCTGCCTCATATTTATTCAGCGCAGGTTCATGGCTTTTATGCACGCTATTATGCTCCAGTGATAAAACGCTTTTCCACAGCCCATCAACAATGCCTTATCAAAGCTCCAATCACAACCCAGACTGCAACAGCCTGCTAAACCTGAACGCACACCGACTACGTGATTTCACTTTTTTAAACCTTCCCATCCTGAAGGACCCCCAAGTGCAGTCAGCTTAGAATATATGCATTACTGTAAATGCTATTACCAGACTTGCTTTTCACAAACTACTTAACCACACTACAGAGGACATAAATATAGATAATGGACACAAATTAGACCGGGGACCCTCATCTGAGAAAGTTTTGCCCAGAAGATGCTTATCTCACAAGACCTTTGCTCTTAAAATGGATCTTACATGAAATTGCAAGCAGATGGAAGCCTGCAAGGAAGGTTTTGTGATTGATGCACTGCTGCAGCACTGTTCTCACCAGCCTTTGGAGGAATTGTTTGTGCAATCTTAAAGCAGTAATGCTGAGTAGTTGCAATAATGGGCGAACTGTATGGTCCAAGTTAGGTGTTCTCATGGGCCTCCAAATGGGCACCATAAGCTCATTTGGCTGTGGAAGTTTCTTCAGTTCCCTGACCACATTTTGATATTTACCTTTGTTGCCTAGCCTGATTTTCCACGGCCAAAATCTAGAACCACTTGTTTCTAATTTCATGGAAATGTGTGTTGTTGAGGAATCCTTCTGGCAGGCAAGCAGACACACTAATAGCATAACTTCCTCTCGTAATGAAGTTTAATTTTATTTGCAAACCTATTATCATTCCGACTGATGGAACATTTTTCATGCCCATGTAGCTCAGTTGATCTGTTCATTCAGATATTTGGAACGCACACTTAGTGAATTAATGGCTCCAGACCTGGCCTTAGGTGGGGGAGCAGAGGTTTGTTGTTGGAAAGCCAGTGACTTTCAGTTTGTGCTTTGTTAGTTTTGAGATTAAGAAGTTGACAGCATGCGAATGGACCAGTTTATCTATCTTTAGAAACTGAGGGTTGTTGTTTTCTTGCCAAAGGGAATCACCTAGATCCGGAGTTGTTACACAACCAGAGGTGCGGTTAATTTGTGGGTTTCTTGCAGAGCAGACATGACAGAAGTCGACAAGTTTTTCTTTATTCATCATCTTGTTTTGCATCACTTTAATGCACAGTTAAACAGAAAAGTTTGCTCCTTGCTTTTTATAGTCCACTTCATGTTTTTGTTTCCTCTTCTGCTGTTTTACTTCACACCTCTTAGGTGAAATCTGCCAAAAGACATTGCATACTGAAGACATGAGTCATGCTGAATTCACCTTGGTGCCAAATACACTTGCTAACATGTGACTAACTTTCTCTGCATTATATATGTGGTATTTTTTAAGATGCAACAGTATCCTGTTGCTATTACATGTCTATATATAGCTTAACTTTTAGGATTATAAGTATAAAGAGCCAAATGCTAAGAGCCTATTAATGAACGAGCTGCAAAAAATATCTCAAAACCAAGTTTTAAATATGGATCCCCTGATTTCCAGTGTGGAAGAACTTAAGTCGTTATGTAAAGTAATAAAAACAAAGCGGGGGAAAAACAAACATGATTGAAGTCACACATAGTAGCCACAAGATTATGCCTTGTTTATAACCACTGTGACTAAGTCTGAATGCGTTCCCAGCACCATTCATGTCTAGCAGTCCTGGAGAGCGCGATTCAATTACCGGCAGCTTACTGTAAGACAAATACAGAAATAGACTGGTGGGCGGTGTTGTGTTTCACTCAGTGTACCCAAGGTCAGGAGACTGTAAAATAATATCCCCTTGTAAAAGGAAGGATATTTGTCTCTGCAAACAGGGCGTTGCTGAGTTGACTGAATAGATAGGACTGCGTTTAATGCAATTATTACTTTGAGATCTCTAAATGTCTCCTGTTGAAGGGTCAGCTCTGTTTGATGTTTGATTTTAAGTGCCCAGCCCAAATAAGGCTATAAAACGTCTATATATTATGTCGTAATATTCCCGAACAGTGTCTGATACTATACAAAGTATGCTGTTGTTGTTCCCAGGCTGCACAGATAGAACAAGTGTCATCTTGTTCGGCTTCATTAGTCTGTGTGACATGAAACATTGGCTGCGTTTACATTCAAGGCTTTATCACTCAATACAAAGGTAAGCGTTGTTCACAGTTTTTCTTATTGTAGTCTTTAACACTGTAGCTGGGTTTTAATACTTCTATCAAAACTATATATTTCACAATAGCTTATTTTGAGGGATATAAACAAGACGTTCAAATGTTATATGTTGTCTAAACACAAACACCAGAAAAACACTTCCTTTCCTATATGACATATTGCTGGCAAATGTATTTTTTGAATCATCAGTAATTATCTGATTAAAGGATAAGTAATCACGCAAACCAATCTGACCTGGCAATATGTGGTGACATAAGCAATTATTAAGCTCTTGTATTATAGCCAACTCTTCTCAGTACCTAACCTTTATGGCCAGGTCATGAAGTATTTCAATTTTTTTAATGATTCCTTGGATCCAGTCAAATTCCACCCAATTTGTAACATTACAAAATTTCACTAGAAATAAAAAAATTCACTAAACTGGGGGCCTGGGATGTTTTGGTTTATTGGTGATTGTTTTTTATCAGTTGTACTGGCAAATCTTGTCACTCGGCAGCCATCTTGGCAACTTAGCAAGACCAGGGCCCTATCTATTTGAATAGATAGAGCCAGAAATTCACTTCTGATTGCTGCTGGGACGTAAACCCTGCATGTAAAGAATCACCAGTCACATCTTAGAAAAATGCTTGAAAAGTTCAGTGACTTTGCCCCAAAATAAACTTCACAACACAGGTTACACTTCTACTGTGCATTCACACTGTAATGCTATCAGCTTATCTCACCAGAACACTTGAACAAATGTGAGTTTAATGTCTAATGTCTTTTAGAGAGCCTCACACATCCTGTGATCCTGCACATTAGTGAGATATTCTCTTCTTCCATGCCTATATGAGGTCCGTCTGCAGCTGCACCAAGTCAGCCAAAACTGTAGTGAATCTCTCAACTGTGCACTTGTGTAAGTGCAGCAACACGATTGGCTGATGTGTTTCCCAGTTCGGCTCTGACAAAGCAGACGGTTGGCTTACGGGTGTTTCTGACATTATGGGCTTGGAAATGGTTTGTCTCGTCTCTTGTAAGGTCTCTGACACTTACACTGACAAATTCAGTTTTGTCAATTTTCTATTTGAGTCGTAGTTTTCATGTTTTCATGTGTATCCAAGTTTTATTAACTAGAATCACACAAATGTTACTCTATCTGGCTTTTGAATAGTGTTGTAGCACGTGTGTTAAAATCTACGAAAAAAATTGCTTTGTTGGCTAAAATATGGATGTTGTTTTGAGCTAATCTCATTGAAGATGCAGATATTCTAATCAAGTGCACAAGCCATTTTTTTTTTTTTTGAGATATTGAATGTTAAATTGAGCTATGGCTATTGGTTGTCTCAGACAACTGCAACCGCTACATCATTGATTAACTATAACTGTCCAGCGTGTTTGCTTTCAGTGTATGCAGTATGTCCATGGCTGGGATGCTGTGATGGCCCTTGACCCTGTGGATAAACCCCCTATCTGATCTCTTAGCCCGAGTGAGGGATGCTAAGCCTTGTGGCTGCAGTGTGTTATGTGGCCCATGGCGCTGACCTGTCACTCCGTATCCATTTCCAGCATCCAATCTCGTCCACGAATGGCGTAGCTAGACCTCCCCCCCTGGCCGTCGCTATGGAGACAGCCAGTCTGACCTGGAATGCCGCTGTTCAGCACTTCTGAGGGTTTCACTCCTCTTTCGGAAGATCTGAAAGTATCAATTAAGGCAGTACCAGTCCCTTCACACACACCCCTAGCCTCATCTCAGCCCCCTCCCTCAGACACATAACTCATGCAATCGGAACTCAAGAGGACACCAATTTGACCAGAATCCACTTTCTGAAATTGCAGGAAAACACACTTAACTGATGGGCCCTCCCGACTTGAGAGGGGCCATTGTTTTGTGCCTTGACCCTCCACCCCACGCTCCTCCCCTCACCTTCTTCTGGCCTGTCTCCCCTCCGTGTCACATAACAAGCTGAGAGCACACCTTTTTCCAGCAGGCCCTCAACAGGCAATCCTTTGACAAGCGCAGGGGCCTCTTTGGGCATTTGAAGAGCCATTCTCCATGGTCAGGGACCACAGGGGAAAGTGTGTAAATGATACCTGAGGGCATGTAAAAAGATCATGTGATAGGTCTGGAAAGACAGACATACCTGTCAACACCACAGGACAACTGCAAAGCACGAGAGGAGCTGAATTAACTTCAACAACTGTGGGACCTGCACAATGGCTGACATACACTATGCTGATGTACACTATGCAGAGCTCCCATCCACAAGACACAACCACAATTGTCCTTTCAAAGGGGTCTAAAATGAAAATACCACCGTTGCTTGAACAGTCAGATGTCACCAGAAGTAATTCAGTTTAAGGCTGCAACAATTTTTTTTTCATTATCATTTAATGTGTTGGTTATTTTCACCATTAATCAGTTAATTGTTTTGTCTATAAAATGTGAAGAAGAATATTAAGAATATAATATCTCACCGCAATTTCCCAGATCTTCAAATTGCTTCTTTAGTCCAACCAACAGCACCAAAACCCAAAGACTCTTTTTTGCAGTTTTTGTTTTGTCGGTGACCGCAAGTGAGATACTGGGCAGCTTGTGCCATTCTCTTTATCCAAAGACAAAAAAAAGAATCTCACATAATGTTAAGTAAACCAGGAATTCCTTAAAGAGTGACTAACAAAGAAGGATAGAGGATTGCAATCAAAACATTTAGAAAAAAATGTTACTCACTAGTCCCCTTTTAACCATCACACGCCCTAACCTTTACCAAACCTTCGCCATACTGAAGGACCCCTGTGCAGATGTTGTAGAAATATATAGAAACATGGCTATTCAGTGATTTCCAGGATTTTGTCCAATCGTCTGGCGATGCATTTTCCAACACAGTTGTGTTGTGTTAAAGACTCTTGTCATATTACATTTTAGAAGATGCAGTAAATCCCATTGGAAAACAAGCCATCACTGGAAAAAACACGCTA
Source organism: Spondyliosoma cantharus (assembly GCA_900302685.1). Classification (NCBI taxonomy): domain Eukaryota; kingdom Metazoa; phylum Chordata; class Actinopteri; order Spariformes; family Sparidae; genus Spondyliosoma; species Spondyliosoma cantharus. The sequence continues at coordinate 9,238 of OMLP01025704.1, read as the reverse complement.
AGGGATGCACTCATTCAACACCTTTGACATGCTCATTTATTATTACTTTTTTTTTTAAATGCTGCACATCAATTCTTTTTTTGTCTTTGTTTGTTGTTAATCTGCGCTACCATGTCAACTTAGATGCCAAAGCTTGGCTTTATCCATTTTTAGCAAACTGCGAAATGGCAATAGTTAATAAGTGTGTGATCGAAACAACTGTTCCCCACAATTATTCCGTAAGCCTGTGTGTGTTTACCTGGGGTGATTCACAAAGCTGTGCTGTGAAACTGTGCCAGCATATCCAGAAACCTTTGAGGTGTTATAACTGCATGTGCAGTTAGACTTTGCTTTGGTTTTCAATCTCTCCATCATCACTGAGAGACATTCCTCAACACACTGGGTAGGAAGCGCAGTATGTAATTTGCGCTGTCTGAAATAATTATTAAACTCTGCTCAGCTGCTCCAAATTTGATGGGAATTTCCTAAAAAAAGACCAGTGATTTAGGAAAAGAGGTCAGTGATCACCACATAAATCACCTCACCACGGCCCAGGAGCAGATGTGTCTTTGGCACTTGGCACAGGATTTCTCTACTGGATAAAAAAAAAAAAAAAAAAGCCCAACCCTCAGACCATAAACATGTCCTTCCTCAACCCCAAACGGAGGCTGCAGCAGCACAGCGTGCCTACCTCCCTCCCTGCAGCCCTCCCTCATTCTCTCTGTTTCAACACATCCCTCTCTCGACTTCCTTCCTGCCCCACCCATTGAATTTTAATACCTGCCTGTCATGTTTTGTTCTCTTTTTTTCCTCTGCCTCCCCCCTCCTTCACCAGACCCTTGCTGCGTATCTAGTAATTACCAGAGCACTGAGAAAACCCTTTCATTTAAAGGATTGGCAATTATCTCAGTGGAACACAATAAAATGGCTTCCCCTCAAGAGGAAGGGGAAGTTTGAGCTGCGGTACGCCGCTGCATGTCGCACCGCCTTGCTCTTGAAGTGGGAGCAGAGGTGGAGGTCCTGAAGAAGGTGTATTTTTTTTTTCAGTTTTATTTTTTTTCCCCCTCATCTGCTCCTGCTTGGATATTTGATAATCAAAGAGCCAGCTGGGAATCAACGTGGGTCAAGTGGTGGGGCTTTATTGCCGGAGATTTGTTCTTTCTTGTTGTTAGGTCACCACTCTTAAAATATGAACGCAGTTTAAATTGAAAAAGGTTGAAATAGCTACCTCTAACCAACCTTGATTTAGAGCCTTAGCCTCTTGTTCACCTCCAGGGGAATCTATAAAGTTGTTCAGGCCATTGTAAATAGCACTTTAATGGGACTGTGGGGAGAGTTTGATCCTAACACCTCATCAGGACCAACATCACTGTCAGGAAGATCTGTTGATGTTGGCCCTTCGAGAACAGCAGAAAATGATACTGTGACAAAGCACCCAGAAATGTAAATGAGCATAAAGTTGTAAAATCTGCTATTTGGGGAAGTGTGGAAAAGGGAAGCTGTTGAGTTTGGCAAAGGAAGCTGTTTTTAGTGTTTCAGGCTGTGTAAATTTAGAACGTGTTTGAGTTAGATCATAGAAGACGTGCTAAAATTGTGATCACTTAGCCAGATGTGATAACGTGGCTAGTTAGCAGCAGCAGGCTGCATTGATCAGGGCAGCAGTTTATCATATTGTGAGGCAGGAAGCCAACTTGTTTTCCATTGGTTCGAGTGGTCAAAGATCGGAATGCACCAACTTCTTCTCTCACATCACTGATTCCATACTGATACTGCATCCAATGCCAGATGTCTCTATGTTCCACATTTAAAGTATGTTTGCTTTACTGTGTGTTTAATTGAAATCATTTACATGTGAGGTAACATGAGTCCAAGTACTGCCGGGCCACTAAAACGTGAGTTGGCAGTGTGTGGTCGGTTCTGGCACCAACGCAGACTCCGTAGTTAAAAAGTCAGTTCAGCCCAAAAGTATAAAGATAAATGAAAAAATCGAAGTAAGGAAATACAAACATACCCAAATATGTTAGGTTAGTGCTCAATACTGAGAAAAAATAATAGCTACGTTGGTCCACATGGCAAAATGTAGTAGTTTCACAATAACACCTCTTAAATTGTAAGCTGCCATTCCTGTTATTCCAGTGAAAAATGCAATATTTTAAGATAGGTATTACGCAAAAATGTGTTTTGATCACATTTTGATGAAAAAAATCGAGAAATATGCACTTTAGTTTTATAATCCTCGCTCAGTGACTGTATGAGGTTTTCAGTTTGTTAGTTTTTACGAAGATTATTGGTGGTTTCGCCAGAAAATTGTGGGGCTGTTACGTATGATATCTCACAATTTAAGAGGCGTTATTATTATACATTTTCATGTGAGACTGGGTTGTTTGTTAACAGCTGCCATAGGGACTAATTTCTTTGGTGGAAAGTAGTGGACATGCTGGACAGAGACCTGTGGAGTATTCTGAGATTTTTTGTGTGTTTTCAGTGCTGTGAGCAAAATCACTTATGCTGTGCTCTGACAGCAGAAATGTTAGAAACACGTGTTATTACATATAATCACTCCCAGCTTCACCTGTCCCAGACATTTCCGTTAACTTTTGCTGGAAGCGCCGGTCGAAGGAAGAGACCACCTGATTGGTCAGTTCCAGAGCTCAGCAGCATTTTGTTTGCATGGCAGCGGTTGTTAAGTTCCTGTGTCGTCTCAGCATTGAGCTAGCTTTGTGTTTTCACAAGCGCCTCAGTGCTGCTCCTACCCGCATCACAGCCCCACCTGTCGTTTCCGCCGCCGGCTCAGAGAGAGAGGCAAAGTTTGGCTGGAACAGCTGGTTGCCTTGGCAACACTTTGTGCCACCACAGCGGATTGGAACAGGAACTGGCCTATCCATGTCAGTCTGCAGGCAGGATCTGGGCCATGCCTTGTGTTAACAGATTATCTGATTTCCATTCAGACGGCTCGGGTATCGGCCCCACTCCTCCGCTCTCTGGAAAAGCGACCCCGGCCAGTCTCTTTCTGAAAGCCCCCAGAGCCCTCCTCTCTTCTCCCATTTCCTGTCTTAATTACGCACTCTTTTGTGCCGTTGTTGTTTTTTTTTTTCTTCCCTGTCTCCTCCTCCCCTTCCTCCCTCATCTACTTCTCTTGATCCCTCATCCCCTCCCTTCTCACTGTCTGTCTCTCACTCTTTTGTTTTGTGAGAAGATGAGGACCAAGATTTTGAAGTTTGAAGTCTGTTGCGTCCTTGGTTCTCCCCCACCACCACCACCACCACCACCACCCACAGCCCAGCTCTCCTTCGCCCTTCCATCGTCTCTCCACCTGAAAGGGAATACTGTGTTTTCGATGCATAAAAGGCTTGGCGCTGTCAACAGGATGAATCCACCAGGGCCCATGGAAAACATACACAGTGCTGCAGCTACAGTTTCTCTGAAAGGGGAGAGAGGAGGAGGAAGAGGAGGGTGGATGGGTGAGTGAGGGAGGCAGCTGGAAGGGATTACTGTGCAGTTTCATAGGCAGCACAATTAAAAACATACCAAGTGTTAACTTGGCTGTGCAGCATAACACCAATGATGATGCTTTGGCTCTGGAACCTTTTTATTTTTTTGGTGTTTTTGAAGAGGTGTTCCCAGCTGTGCACAGTTACACACAACTCCTCGAATTCTTCCACGGGAAAAGTAAAGTCTTGTGGTGAAAGAAAACAAGCGAAATAAATAAAAATGAAGAGGTGTTGTTCACACAATGGGCATGTAAACCAAGTGGGCACCTCCGTTGTGACAAAAACAGGTTTGTCGCCGTCCTGCACCGGATCCGGTTTCCAAGCCAGGGCATTGAGGCGAGACCAAGAGAGGGTGACCTTGTCTGTGGCGAAATCTGACACAGGTTTTCACATGCTGGGTGGGGGATTTTTTTTTTCTTCCTCCCTCCCTCTCTCTTTCTCTGTCTTTTTATCTCCTGCAGTAGGTGGCTAATTGCTCCGATGTTGTAGATTACATTTAGCGCTCAGCTTTTATTGTTTGTGTGCAGTGCAGTAAGACGAAGAATGAGATACGGATAAACTGAATTCAAGGTTTCTAGAGACCAGAGTACTGGGATTCATGCTTCGGGAAAGCCCCGGAATTTTGGGGAAATGCATAACTTGGGCACTTCACAAGAATATACCCAGATGTATTTACATTGGATGCAGATTTTGACCCATTTTAGGCATTGAAGAGCCCAAATGTAGTCGAAAATTCAACTTTAAATTCAAGTTAAAACCTTAATAATCCCTGCAGAATTATGATTCAGAGGTTAGAAAAAAAGTCAGGAAAGACTGCATCAGGGAAATGATGGGAGCCCTGTTATTTTGAAATGAACAAAAGTATTGTTAACCAGCCACAGGACCATTAACAAAACTCCACACAATTCACAGCAGGTGCAACTCATTATCAAGTTGAGTTTTTTTTTGTCAAACTTTGTTTGCCAAATAGTGAAAGTGAGTTTCAGGGGGTTTTTACAAACAGCTCACTCTACAGGTATAAATCAGAATTTCTCTCCACCATGTTCCATTTAAGGAGGCAAAGAATATAAAAGGCTGTATGTGTCTTTAGTCACAAAGCAGTCTTGGAATTTCATATCGGGGCCAGACAGTGAGGCTTCGTGTATGTAAACATTGAGTTCGTCTTTGAGTGCAAGGGACTATAACTCATTGAACTTGTACTATACATATCAAGTGATGCATATAGAGGCTTTGCAGCTGTGTCACCGGTTACTTAGCAACCATATCTCGTCCCTTCATGGTGGTCTATTGATGATTACCTTGAATGATTGATAAATATATACAGAGATCACTTTTATCACATGTTTGCAACTTTCTGTTGGTCAACTAATTGATCAGTTAAATGATTGCAACTTTACTTACTATAAGTGGGCCCTGCTGACAGCTGTGTAAAAGGTGTCTTGGCTGACATCATTATAGAAGGATCAGGCAGGAGAGTGTTGAGTATTGAGTATTGAGAGTATTTTTCCCTCTTACTCGAGCATGGGTTATTGTCTCTGTTAACACTTTCTGGCGTTCTGGACACACACGCTTACATGTAGAGACACACTCCCCTCTCTCACCCCGGTCCGGTCTCAGCAAAGATTCAAGGTAAACAAGCTAATGTTTAGATTTCACGGAAGTGGAAACTGATCCGGCCGAGTCGCCTCTGTCACTCAGCGACTTGCCTGTTTGATTTTTGTCTCTTTGGTAAGTATCTGTGAGTGGCAGCGTGTGTGTGTGTGTGTGTGTGTGTGTGTGTGTGCGTGTGTGTGTGTGTGTGTGTGTGTGTGTGTGTGTGTGTG
>OMLP01025700.1:0-32712 GCA_900302685.1 Spondyliosoma cantharus | reverse complement strand
TTTTGAAAAATGTGTATATATATATATATATATATATATATATATATGTGTATATATATATATATATATATATAAACTAGACACTGCACTCACTGGTCCTCACCATATTCCCACCCTCCTGAAACTGTCAGATGTATTATGATAGAAAGATAAGTCAATACTAGAATATGTAATGTACATGAAAATGTCAGCATTGATTGCACATGGTCCTAATTAACAGAAGAAAGCAAAGCTGCCAGACAATAGAGTTGGTATTGCAGAAACTTTAGGGCCATTGAAGCCTCTGTGCAGTGATACTTGTAGGTGATGTAGCCACTGGAAGCTAATGAACATGTTATTTCAACAATTACAGTTTATGTAACTGCCATTTTTTCCTAAAGCATACGACAGGATTGGTTGTCGCTTGAGGTGTGCAATATATCACAGTGAAATTTCTTTGTGGCCAGTTATGTTATTGCTGTACAGTGATGTAATTAAGAACAGGCACAATCACCCAGCTAGTATTTGTGGGATTCCAAAATGCAGCTTTTTAGATGCATGAAACAACCAAAGTCAGATGGTCTGACATGTATACGTTTGTCTTCTGGGCTGAATTGTCAGACAGTATAAATAATTGAAGCAGGTGCAGATGACCCTCACTTTTTTTCTTTCTTAATTATCACGAATTACGAATCGTTTTCCCTGAGCTGCACTGAAGTATGTGTGTCTCTGCGGTGTGTGTGTGTGTGTGAGAGAGAGAGAGAGAGCGTGCAAGAGAGAGGACTGTATGTCTTGTCAGTGTCTTTTTTTGGAGGGAAGTATGTTTGAGATGTTACTAGGTTCAGGATATCGGGTCCGTTTCATACAAAGGTCATAAGTACAGGTCCATTGAGACCTCTAGTGGCAACACATTCATTGGACCCAATCTCCTCCAGGATTATTATCATCATAAAGTTTGTTTTTGCTTACAAAGGAGATTTTGTTATGAGATTATGTCATTGAAGTTAACAGGATGGCCAACAAATGAAAGTTGACACTGCTGTTACTAAGAGCAACTTTTTATGGTGCATTATTGATTCTTCCTGTTCTGTCTTTCAGATGTTGAACAACACGTCTGATGTTGGTAGGTTTTTAGTGATTTGCTAAATGACAATTGAATAGATGAAACATGACTTGTAATTTGTGCAAACTTGTGATTTGTGGTGTCTTCAATAACTTGACTGTTGCTTCATTAAAAGGGTTAAAGTGCATTGGTAAAGAAATCAGATGCTTGTTTCACCATGGTGAAAACTTGGAAGTCAGCCTGAATGAGATACTAGACTCCTTATCACAAGCACCATCTCTGAAGCCAGTGTCCAAATTAACTTTTTGACCCCAGGCCAATGGGACTAGAGGATAAAAAAATCCAATGGTCGTCATATTTTCCACATGCCTAAATTTATAAATTGCCTTTTTGTATTTCATATACATAAATGTCTGTGTATTTTGTTGGGATAATGTGTTTTAAAAAAAACAAAAAACAACATTTTTTATACAAACCTAAAAAAAAGTGGTGATCATTTAAAGCCTGAATAAAACTCGAGAAAACTTGATCTCCAAATCTTACTGAAGTATGGTTCTGTAATCCTATCAGTTGCTTCATGATGATGATAATGATGATTTTAATCAACTTAAACCTCCTCATCATACTCCTTGCTCTCTACTGCCATCACCCTCCTCCTTGCACAGTCTGGCCTCCTGGTGCCACAGCATCACAGCTTTTGTGGGATCACACTCGGCAGCAAGTTTAATAGAGTAGCTGATGTCCTGTAGGGTAAACAGTGCAGTGAAACTAGGAGCGCGCAAGAAGGACATTGCAAATCAGAATGCATAATGTGTGTCAAACTCGGACACAGGACGGAAGAAGTGCGCCCATAAACGACACTTGACTATTTTGGTACAAGCATTTACCTCCTAATGTGTGAATCCCTTCAGAGATTTACTCCCCAAATGGAAAATCTACTTGAATTTGGCACTTGGTGGTTGTTAAATTCTGGCCCTGTTTGTTGCTTAGATGAAAATTCTCACCCTCGGGTGTCTATAGAGCACCTGTCAGTTGCACTAATATATGTCACTGGGCTTGAAGATGACAGCATTTTGAGTGATATGGCAACGTCTTCGTAAATTTGATTTTTATCCTGAGTCATTCCATGCACAGACTTCCTCTTTTCTCCCTGTCAACACCCCTGTTTTTACAGTTACTGTGTGAATGTTTTAATTATTTTTTTTACCATATGACAGTTGTAAAACTATTGAGGGCATTAGCTATGCTACTAAATAATTTGAGTCTATAATTTCAGACTGGCAAATGCTGTTTCTCCACCTAATTGTTTAAAACTTGTGCAGCTTTTTTTAATGGACATATTTTTAAACTGATCAGCTGTGCTGTTTCTATTGAAATGCAATTTATTGTTGTGTTTCACTTAACTCGCAAAAGTAGTGAAAAAATCCTTGGACTTGAATGTGAAATTACTTGAAGCACTATATAACTAGTACATGGACAACCCATGTCCCTAGGTTGCTGGGTTTGAATTAAGGGGAATCCTAATGTTGCAGCATACAGTGATATTTTAGACAACAGTGCGTTTCCAGTGTTGTGGCAACAGTTTGGGGAAGGCCCTTTCCTGTTTCAACATGACAGTGCTCCTGTGCATTAGGCAACATCCATAAAGATTTTTTTTTTGCTTTTGGTTTGCAAAAACTTAACTGGCCTGTAGAGAGATGTGACCTCAACCCAGTCCAACAGCTTTGGGATGAATTGGAAGCTGATATTGAGTCAAGCGATGTTGGACGATGACCAACATCGGTGCCCAACCTCACAAAGTGGCCAAAATGGTGTAAATGTCTTCAGCCACGCTCCAAAATCTGGTGGGAAGTTTTCCCAAAAGATTTTGTGGCTGGTATAAGAAGGCAGTGATTCCCCTTGTCTTTAAATTTGATATTCAACTACCATGTATAAGTGTAGTATTCTAGTGTCCACATACCGTATGTTGAACTTGTAATTGTAATTTTGGTTGACCTCAGGGTGAAATTAAAATCTATTGTCTCTTTGTGTGTGTTTCAGGTGGTGAACTTCCTCGCCTGCTGTAAGAGTGGACAGAAGACGCTGCTCATCGTCTGAACGTCGTTTAGGTAGATACATGATAGGAAATAATTGTATCTATAGACATCTGGTTTGGACTAGAAGTCCAGAGGATGAAGGATGAAGCAGAGGGACCATGAGTGAAGTTCGGGTGATGCTGTAGCAGCACGGAATGGTTTGTGGTTTACACTGAGATGCAGGCCATACTGTGCTGCCGCAGTAAAATCTGAATATACAACCTGGCTGTCAGCTTGCAGCTCTTCAACTTGTTGACACTTTTTCACTGATCATTAATGTTGTTAGGTCCATAGACCAGTGCCACATAGACAAATATTTTTCTGATGATTAAAAAATATAAAAGTTTGTTGGGTTTGCCTTTGTCATCTTCTGGTCGCCTTACTGTAGCAGCACGTAAATATTGGAGTTAAGACTCTAGCTGAAGTCTCCAGTATTGATCGTGCTGCTGAAGCAAAGCTGACCACTCACAATCAGCGCAAACAACCACTGAGTGTACTCAGACCACCAAACAGTGACTGACGGTGAGAGATGCTTGCAGGTACATTGTTCACACTCAGGTTATAGTTAGCCTCCAACACTGTATTGTTTTGAAAGTCAAAATGTATTTCCACCTTCCTGCTTTTCACTGTAATGTTTGCACAATTCAAGAAATAAACTTTTAAATTGGCTTTTGTCTGTAATGTGTTTTAAACATGACATGCTAAACTTGCCGTTTAATAGAATGCCGTCCTCATATTACATTAATCTTTAACTGTACTTGTTTTGCACACACTGAGAGCCCTTCGATGGATTTCAATAGAAGCGCCATTCACAGTGAAGAGACGCAGCACGCAATGGCCCGCGCTGAGGTCCGGCCTGTTCATCACGAGCCGTGACACAGGCAGATTTACGGCGGATTAAATTTATTACAATCATTACACTGCAGACTGAATACACCAGACGTCTTTCTGAAATCTCAAAAGCATTCAGTTTGTAAAAGGAGAGATATTTGTTACATTTGTAACATAGTTAGAATTTATGCTCGGCCCTATAAACCTCCTTTATTATATATTGACTCGCTTATATCGACTCAATCTCCTAACATGATGTATTGGTGCTTTATGCCTACAAATTTATAATGATATATTACAATGTTCAATGAACAATCCTGCACTGCTGTAACGAATACTATGATGTCCCGTAACATGGCTAACAACCTCCATTTTAAGTCGTATGCGCACGTAATGCGGACATCTCAGTTGTGTGAGGGCATCCGATGATAATCCCACCTCACACTGTTCCAGTGAGAATCACTACATTCATGTTGTCACTGGCCGTTAGGGTAACGTTTTACTAGTTGGTTAACCTGTGGATCTTACTAAATTTTACACAACATGCTTCATGTGAATTTACACATCTAAAAAAAAGAAACTTAAGAATCAGATGACTGAGGAGACGAAACTGGTTACATCTGTTTACTCAGCCGTACGGACCAGAGCTCGCTTTTTTTATTAATAAATAAATAAAATAAATACATTTTTAACATGATTACTTTATTGCTCACATTTTTTGTGATGTCCATGGATATTATAACAATGGCCAAGGCCCAGTGATACTTTACCGTCCACTGAACAACCGCATGTGGCTGCAGCCTTTCTCCATTTGGCCTTGTAGGCCTTTTTTAATGATAATCCTGAATTCTCAGATTTGTTTTCGAAAATATAATTATACGTTAAACAGGAATTAGGGCATTTGACAAAGGTGAAATCTACACAAAATGACATTACTGAGAAAACAGTAAGATTTGTGCGCAGTTTAGGATTACCTTTTTCCTTAACACGAAGGCTTGCATTTTTAAAAATGTTTTGAAATATTCATAGTTTAGAAATTCAGGCCTTTACAGTATATTTTTATTTAAGAAATGTTATGCTTGAATACAAATTGTATTGTTTTATGCCAGCATCTCTGCAAGACAGACTTACAGGATAAATTCTGCGCGCGCGACCGTGTGTGTGTGTGTGTGTGTGTGTGTGTCTGCAAATATAAACCACGTCAATTTAATTCATTATCATTCTTTTCGAAAATTATTAAATTCGTGTACCTTTCCCTTGGCGCAGTTATTTAAATATAAGTATGTCTGATACATTTTTTTGCGTGTTCAGAAACACAGCCGAAGTGATCCAATGACGGACGGCCTGGTGTTCCACTTTTTACATCTTGCACCTGTTGTTAGGCTTAATATTATTTTGCTGTTGTGATTTCTGTATATTAAGATGCTTTTATTAAGGTCGTGCTTATTTTAATTAACAGGAAAATTATAGACTAACACATCGCTTTTGCTTCCGTTTCGGAACCACATATCCAAAAACAGGTGAAAATGGACTTAAGTGTAAAATTATATTATAACAATAGGAAATAACAGACAAATGTTTTTTAATCGCAGGAATAGTAAAAAAAAAAGGTTTTTACTTTAATAACCATCACACACTCAGACCCTCGGTGTGTGAGTGTGTAAGAGTGTGGAACATCATCCATTCCTGTAATTACACACAGATACACTAAATAGACTGTTGTCATTATCTGGATGTTAGACTGAATAGATGATCTGAAGTTCATTTGACTCCATCCTCACACACAGAGGCTGACCGTGCGACCTGACTCTATATGGAAATATTTCAGAAAAGTCCCTTATAAACACAATAGTGTCTCCTCATTTGAATTGAGTTGACATTTTGCAGGCTATATTTGAATTTGCGTGCTGTGACAATTAAAATATTAATGTAGAGTGATACATTTATTTTTATCCTATATTTGCCTGGCAACAGAAGGCTATATATATGTACAGGCGTGCCATGACGTACATCCTGAATTATGGTCAGTGCTGACATCACGGATTCACTCTGTGGTCTGAATTTAGGATTTTTTTCCCCCCCTTTTCTTTTTCAAAATGCTTTTCTGCTCAGGAGAAATAAATAAATAAATCAAAGCATAACTCATCAATTCACGATCCACGGTTTGTCCTTTTCGCTCTGACCTATTTTTAATAAATATCACTGCTGGCGATAAGCCACACATCTCACTGAGTTTCCCTGAATTTCAAAGAATTTTAATTCCATTTCCTCTCACACTTGCATTTTGAACTCACACTCGCCAGTCAGGCTTCTACAAATTGAGATGCGTAGCAGAAAAATAGGCCTGCACTGTACATTTAACCCAACAGCCTGCTGATGTTTGACTCTATAGACCGGACAAAGTCGTGCAACGAATGAGTCACACGAACCTCCGCAAATAAGTCTCGCGCAGAGATGAAGTGACTGCCTGGCATGCGTGAGAATCACGTCCCCTTACCCGTGTCCTTATTATCGTTGATGGGGGAATACAGCTGTCACCTCTTTAGTTTCATCAAAACATCACAATCAGGGCTATGTCTCTCCTCTTGCGCTGTGTCTGCAGCCTGGTGAATATTTCACACGGGCCCTGTTACGCAACGTTTGTAACCTTGAAGAGGTTGCAGCATCACTGTGGTGCGGACGCGCTCTGCGGGGATGAGGCCGGGCATTGCACTGTATTTGTCTTTTCTTACTCACTTGCGTGGTTCATAAACAAGCGTGTGTCCCAAAATAGCTGGCTGACTCTGCACGTCGCTCCAAATGAAAACAAACATGGGAGTGACTTCACTTTCTCCGTTTTATTTGTAAAGATCACTTGGACAAGTATAAATGTGTCATAAGAAAAAGAAAAGAGATTGCACATTCGTGGACAGAGTATGGGTTAGTGTCTCCGTGATGTAAATGTCAGACACAACCTCTGGACTAAAGGGGTTGATTCTGTTTGATTCGATGGCTCGATTAGAGGTTTGAATTTGAGGGAAAAAAAGACAAAAAGAAAAGACATACAACATGATACAGGTAACAGGGTGTTTCCATGTGGTCTGAGATGAATATCTCACTATAGTTTAATGCACCTCACGGGTGACTGACACCGATTTGTAGCTGTGGGTGCGTGGCACAGGTGCCACAGGCGAATAATTAAAAAAACTTACAACTGCCAATAAAATTGACAGTCGAGTCAATAAAGTTCACGATGCATTCCTGACCTGCACCCAATAAACTCGTGTACATGTCAGTCATTTCCCGCAGGTACACGCCGGTGTGGGTGAGGTGCGAGGAGACTGCAGTGAGAAGTGGTTCGACCTGCGAAGGCACGTAGGCTGCGAGGTTGTGCGGCTGCAGCAGGAGCAGCGTTGGCACTACTAACAGGCTCATAAAGAAGGTGATCCATCTGCGCGCTGCCATCCGCGAGCCCCGCGCTCGGTAGGAGCCACTCTCGTGGGGGACTGCGATCTTGTCAACTTCTCTGAGCCTCAGCGAGTCCCACTTTTTGACGTCGAAATTGCGCACGAGGGGACCGACGTCCATATCTTTCCGGGAGGGCAGTGGAGTCTCCTTCAGGATCCCCAACTTCTCCCGAAACTCCTGCATCTGCTGCAGAAAGCACAGGGGGTCGGCGACGCTCCTGAACGACTCCGCGATGCTGAGCGCCCGTCGGTGCTCCTCCATCGCTGCGCTCAGCTTGGTGATCTCCGGGTCGTACGCTTGCAGCACCACCAGCTTCAGTGTTTCGAAATCGGACAGGATCTCGTTCTTTTTGCATTCGAGGGCGCTGATGAGTTTGTCGAAATAGTCTGTTACCTTCTCTGCGTCCTTGGTCACCGACTGGAGCGCCCTTTTCTTACTGGCTTGTAGTGTCTCCAGGCAGGACAGGATATCTGCGCTCTGCCAGCTCTCCACTCGGTGGAGCAGCTCTTCAAACGCCTGCTTCTCTCGGTCATATGCCACCTCCAAGGAGCAGAATGTATGCCCTTTGTGGTCGTCTGTAGTTGCGCAAAAGCCGCAAATGAGTTTCAAGTCCGTGGCGCAAAATATGTTAAGAGGCTGGCTGCAGTGTTGTTTACAAACAGACATCTTCGGCAGAACTCTGATTCTGCTGTACTTCTCCACGATTCCGCGCAGAGAGTAGTTGATCTGCAGGCTGTTTGCGCCGTTGTGAGGGGTCTCTTTGCGGCATGTGGGGCATTTGAACGGCGCTCTGAACGCAGGACCCCGGTTCCCCTCCAAGAGTCCCTCCAAGCATTTCTTGCAAAAGCTATGCGAGCACAGCAAAACCCGAGGGTCCTCGAAGAGACCGCAGCAGATCGGACACGTAAGTTCCTCTTCTAGCTGCTCCATGGTATCCTGTAAACACATCACCCAGGCGTCAAATCGATGCGTCATGTAAGCAAAGAAAACCCAATAAATCAACACTTAATAAAACAGCTGCTACACATACGCACCCACACTCGGAGGGGATGCTGCCCCGCGAAGCAGGACAGGCAATAAAATTACACACGAAAATGCCGTAGCATCGCAAAGGATACATATATTTGTGCAGTCATGTTGCAGCTGTGTCTGGAGTATTCCCATCTTGAAAGTGAAAATGACTCGCGTCGCTGTGCCCGCGTAAAAGCTTGGCACGGACTCTGCCAAAGCCTCCGTTTGCCCATCTAGCGTTAAACAACATCCTGCTGTTTGGTGTCTGCCTGTGACCAGCTGGAGGTGTTAAGAAAAAAGAAAAAAACTCGAACCCGCGTCCCCAAAACGGGCTGGGTATAAGTCAAAATCTTTACTTTTATAGACGCAGACTGTAAGAAAAAGATTTTTCTCCTAGCCTTTGTATCGCACAGAAGCAGGTCAGTGGTTAGCTGAGCCCGAGCCCTGAATTACAGCCGTCTAACCAATCCAATGCGACAAATTATCGACAAACAGGCTTCGCGTTTGCGTTGCTCCTGTTGGCAAGGTACTGAAGTAGGGCTGTGACAGATTTTGCAAGCGCATAGTAACATGCAACTACTGGACCAAAAGAATCACTCACCAGCTGCTGAGACGCACAGTGCAACGCAATCATGGCGCTTGTTGCTGTGCAGACTTCGCCCTTTCCGGGTAAAGAGTTAACCGTTTCAGAGGCGCACGGGAGATTCAAACACAGCTGTTTGTTATGTAAACCCGCACATATAAACCAGACGAGGTACTATAAAGCACCCGACGTGAGAGACACTTGCATTGAGGGTCTTTTTGTCAACTTAGTCTCAAGTGTTGTGGTGTTTACGTTTCTGTCACGGTTGGGTAATTTGCGGAGGGTCCCTGCCGGTCGGATGGGGGAGGGGCTGTTGCTATGCAAAACATTACAGCGTGAAAAACTGTCAACTAGGTTTTAGTCCCATCTTTGCATCACGGGTTGTTTTTTATATATATATATACTGGCCCACTTGAGTCGCTCGTGTGAGCACTTGTCAGTATAATACATCTGTAAACAGTTAACACGATAAGAGGCGCTGCTGAAGGCGCCCAGCTGCATCAGCTGATATCAAAAGTGAACTTTACTGCGATGTAGCACCGAGCAGAGAAGTGGCACAGTCTCTTGGCGCCGTGAGATAACAGATACTGAGAAAGACGATCTACACGACACATCAACAACACTGTTTTTCGCTTCACGTTTCAGCCAGCTGAGGATGCTCTTCGGTTATGAGTGGCCAGCTCTGCGTCTGTCCACCAAAACATTCGATACATTTTCTATAAACCCACTTTATTTCCACTTGTGGTTATGTAACATCGATATCCAATAGTTACTTAGTCACGTGTAGAAAATTTTGACCTTGATTTTCTTCCCTTGTTTCCATGCCATCAGGAGCAACTGCCTATCTTTGCCGCTGTGATTGGATACAGTTGGGTAGCAGGGGCTTATGCAGCCCCGGGCTCCGCCGCGGGGTGTCGCTGCTGTGTCGGGGCAGCCTGACGTTTCGACGTCCAGCACTCTTTGGTCTGATGCTGGGAGTTTGTTTCCGGATGTTCAGCTAGTGTTGGAGCAAGAATGGCTGCGATGTTTACGTGTTGTCTAGGCTGCTGCGGAGATGGCGGAACGGGGCATATTCCCCTCAAAGAAATGCCGACCGTTCAGTTAGACACCCACCACATGGGTAAGGAAGTCTGACTGTAATCCTCACAGCTGGTGTTTGGGCATTTGGTGTCTGTGTGAGCCCAGTTGGCTGTGTGTGACATGATGTTTTGCTACTTCCGCTATGACTATTAGCTACGTTAGCTAGCTGAGAGCTAGTTGTAACCTGTGCTGTTAGATCTGTTTTTTGGTACAATGGAGTGGTTTTTGTTCGGCGTTCTAACATATCCACTTAATATACTTCCTGTAATATTATCTGTGTTAAATATAGTGCGACCTGACGTTAATACCAACAGAGAGGGCAACTCGTGACATCTGAACTCTAGACACTGGTGATAGCCATTTGGATCGACGTTTCTCCGTTCTTTCAGTAGCTCAACCAAAAATACACCCTCCACACATGTTACAAGAACTTTGCTTTAATAATTTGTGTCCGAGTGTCCCTAGTGCAATTACCTCGTTAAAAATCTTCTCCCGCGTTGTAACCTTTAGACACAAAATATCTCCTTCACTGAAAAGTTTATTCTTATTGTACACTGAACCATGATTGGCTGCCAAACTTGCTGCGATGTCATAAAAATCCTGCTCGTAGGTTCCACGTCTTATAATGAGATTAAAGGTGGAAGGTTATCAGTATCCAATTACTGCAACTAATTTACATGCTAGTGAACATAGACTTACTTATAATTGACTTATGGTAGAGAATTCAAATTACCAATCATCAGTCTACTCAATGCTAAACTAATAAGTGAATTGGCTGATCCACCAAAAATCAATCGGAAACAATTCTGATAATTATTCTGTTTATATTTTGTTGTTGATTATGGAGAAATCTCAAACATTCTTTGTTTCCAGCTTAAGGTGTTAAGAGTTTACAGCTTTATTGAAAAACTTTGGGTTTCTTTAAAGAAAATAAGCCCTTTGAAATTGTTATCTTGGGCATTAGGAAATAGCTTCAATATTTACTGACATTTTATGAACTAAACAATAGACTTATCATAATAGTAAGTGGCTAAATTATTTTTTGAATTATTCTGTGTTTGTACTTAAATATCTATTCTTGTCTTTGTGTTGCAGGCACAGATGTTGTCATTGTAAAGAGCGGCCGGAGAATATGTGGCACTGGAGGCTGTCTGGCCAACGCTCCTCTGCACCAGAACAAAAGTTATTTTGAGTTTAAGATCCAGTCCACTGGTAAGTGCCTGGCTTGTTGCTCCAGCCCTCTTTTCTTCCCAGACTGAAATTTTCTGGTGCATTCCGAGAGACAGTTTTTGATACAGACATGCTACAGTTTTTAGTAGCCGCACCATCTTGTGACTGCACGCTCACTTATAGAAATCTGTTTACTTAGAAAGACATGGAAAATGTAAAGAACAAGATTTTTTTCTCTCTCACATTCATGACCTAAAGTTACGATACCCTCTTGCTGCCCCAAATGTACAGACATAGCTACAGACGGTTTTTATTAGCGTTCAGTTGCAAATCTGCTATTCATGTGAAAATTACCAATAGATTTGTTATTGCAGATTACCTTTGTTATAAATATAAACACATTTAGTATTGGTGGTTACAAGATTGTGTGTGTGTGAGTGTTTTAGAATCACGGATACTCAATGCTGTGCTTTATGTTTAGGTGTGTGGGGAATTGGTGTAGCTACGCAGAAAGTGAATCTTAATCAAGTGCCTTTGGGCAGAGACACAAACAGCCTTGTCCTGAGGCATGATGGGTCTGTGTACCACAATAATGAAGAGAAGAATCGGCTACCCGCAAACAGCCTTCCTCAGGAGGGGGACATTGTGGTAAGTGCAAAATTAATTTTGCTTGCTCCTGAATTTAAATTTGATGACCATATCCTTGAATCATATGAGCCAGTTGGTTTCTTTGAGGGCTCAGATGGTTTCATTTAGAGTATATGTGCTTCACTAATGATTACTGAGAACTTACTTCCTTATTGTTATTAGTTTCGTCTGTGCTCTTATTGAGCTGTTTCATGCGAGTGAATCAAACCCTTCACACTAATTATCTGCTAGAGGCCCGCTGGCCCTGTGAGTCCCGCTGTAGAGATTAATATTATGAGTTGTTGTTTTTTTTCCAAGGCCATGGCTGACATCGATATTCACATGGTCTAATGTGGGCCAGATAGCCTTGTCTGTATTCACCAAATTACTATGTAGTGGCAGTTATTAATCATAAAGAATTTTCCATACATTGAAAATCCTTTGTAAAATCTTTTTACAAGGCCTGTTGTTCAGGACCTCGAAATCATTCTGTTAAACGGGATCTGGAAAAACAGTGCAAAATCCAGCAGGGGCTGGCACACATGCAGACCTGTATCGTTCACTGTCGGCAGGCATGTTGTCATCTGCTAAAAATGGTGTTTGACAGCTTGTACCTCACATAAAAAGACACATCTCGATTGTCCTTTTCCCAAACCTGAAATATAATTAGTTAGAAACCTAGTCGTGCTAATTTTCTTACACTATATGTTCCTTCTAATCTTGCCTCAAAAACAACAACGATAAGCCTTGACAAAGGTTTGGATTGTGGACTGCTTGCCTCAACAGCTTAAAAATGCTACTAGAACTTACAGCTTGGGAACTTTGGCGACCCCTCGAGTCCTTTAGTGGCACTACTGTATTTATGTGACCTGTACCAAAGAGAGCCCGCTACCCACAAACATAAAGTTACTCAGACAGATCAAATACATGTATACAAATACTTGTCATACAGTGAACTGAGCATTTTTGCATGAATAAACTTGTGTAAATATAATAATTTTTTTATGATGCTGGCCAGCCATCTGGTATATGCTGGTTTTGTTGTTATCACGCAACTGAACTAAAAGGTTGGCTGAACTTAATTCTAAAGTGATTTTCATACAGGTAAAATATTATATAAGATGCTGCCAGCACTGAGTGACGTGTGAATGCAAATGCACATTTTACTGTTCAAATTCGTTTGCATGAGAGCTGTGATTGTTCATGAGCCAGGAAAAACAAACTCTGACTTTGTTCAACAGTGAAACATTTTTAGCGTGATGCTTCATTGGTGATTCAAACTATTAACACAAATTTCAGTGCAACTTTTTTGGCAAACATGTTGACCATGAATGCCAATGTTTTGATTTTCTCTTGTTTTAAATGCATATGCATTCCTTTATTGTACTTGCTCAATCAGCAGAATGGCTTTGTGCAGATAGCTAATGTAACGTATTTCCTATGTCCTTGATAGCTAAAGAATTTGACTGTAAGCAACATTTTTGACTCATTAGAAAATGTTTTGTCCTGTTTTTATGTCTCATTTTGTTTCAGATGCATTTTATGCTTGAAGGGGTGCATTGTTAACCATAATTATAACATAAGCTCAAGCCACCATGGTCCAGTATGACAAGGTGTGACTGCAGGAAGTATCAAGTATCAAAAATAATTCAAAACGAGCTTTCAATTTCGATCATCAAATTCAAAGGCGGTATCGCCGATATCCCATCGATCGTCCCCCTCTGTGCAGAAAGTTGGAAATTAGAAAAGAGGGTTCAGTCGTGGGGGAAGAACTGAACCGGTAGCATTGCCATTTATTAAATTGCTTGGGAAGATGGCTTAATTGGGACAGGTTTGAGATACTGAACTTTTAAACAAATAAAATTTCTCTCTCTTGTTTGTTTATTTATCACTGAAGGATGTTCATCTTTGTTTAACCCTGAATTCTTTATTTTTGGTGAATAATACTCTAACCCTAACCTGCAAAAAACCACAGGCTGAAGTTAAACTTTTTCTGTAATATACCCAACTCTTTTTTTAAAGAATAATTTAAAAATGTAAATGACAGTTGCCAGGGCATAAACCAGTGATCTGTTGATCTTTACAAATCCATATGTGAGTCTCACAATAGCTTAGACATTTGTGGTAGAATTAATCAAAGACAAAACTAAACTATTCAGCTTTCCCAAGCTTTTCCTGCTCCTCCTGACTTCAGATGGTCACGGAAGGAGTCTCAATGTTTTTTCTATAAATGGGTTACAGTCACAAACTTCAAATAGACAGACTCTATGAATGCTTGCTTTTTGCATGTAATCATATCACCCAATTCAGTTATTAATTCCAGTGTTGTTTGTGTTCCTCAGGGCATCACATATGACCACGTGGAGCTGAATTTATATCTGAATGGAAAGAACATGCATTGTCCTGCCTCAGGGATCCGAGGCACTGTGTACCCAGTTGTTTATGGTAAGTTTAGTTAGTTGTTGGTTTGATTTGCTGACTTGGTTACCAAGGTTTGTTAATTATTATTATTATGTGAACATTATTGGATACCTTTTTCAGAAACACCATTAAGGCAGTTACAATTCTATTCCACTAGAGGGCTGTATATGTAAATCTTTACAAAACACTGCTCATGTCAGGCTGTTGTATTTGGAGGCTTTTTGTACTTAGTGGCAGCTTTGCCTGTTCCTGTCCTACAGCAAGACTAATGCAGAAAAAACTCAACTTGTGACTCATTTGGTTGAGCTTTCTCTTGCAAAGCTGTATTTAGAGCACCACATACATTTCAGGGCTAGAAACTGCATCAATGTAATCCGCAAGTCGCTCTGGCTGCCCTTTTAAATATCATCATAAACTCTCCAATTCATTTTCTGTTGTGTGGTATTTTTTACGGCCTTATTAATGTTTAAAGTGCAAGAACAACTTTTTTGGCTGATAGTCACTTCACTATTTTCTAACAAGCATAGGCAAACATGCTTCATTCTCACTTTTACCATAATAACCCTGTTAATCTGGTATGTATTCTGATTAAACAGCGACTACCTTTGCATGATTGAATACCAGTGATGCCATAAAATATAGATTTTTCAATTATTCTATCAGTGTACTTTGAGCAAGGTTTATACTTAGTTTGAATAAAGATGATGAAGATTCAATTAAGCTAAGAATAGAAAACCCTATGATTATCTCCTAATTTAGTCCTATGAGCTGCACTGGAACAGCTTCTTTTTTGTTACTCCCTTTATATTATAATCTACAACAATGTCCTCTTTGTCTTACCAGGGGTATCTGTAGGTTTTTTAAGAAGTCTTTGAATGTCTTGAATTTAATATTATAAACATCAGGCCTTAGAAATTGTTAAATAGCTTTAAATTTGACTTTATGAGGCCTCAATTGCCACAAATATTTAATCAATTTAATTTACCTATTTTTAACATCCTTTTGGCAAAATGACTCAAACCTTCTGTGTGAAAGGCCTAATTTCTGATGTCAGAATCTTTAGACCTACCACTGAGTCTAATGCTGTCTTATTACATGTGCTTAGTTGGTAAAATGTAGTTAATCTAACTCACTCTAATCACAGCATTCCTACATAAAACCTACCTCTGCCTCTACTACATACATTTATACTTACCTGTAATGCTTGAATAAGAAAAAAATCAGCCTTCAGTTTGGTTAAAAAAGTAAATAAATAGTTAACTAGAAGAGTTCATAGAAGGAGTAGTATCGGGCACCTGCTGGCACCCTAGTTTTAGCTGCTGCTCAAAGCTTTGTTTCCAAGTGCTCCAGAGTTTGTATAGCACTTTCTGTTTTTAACTTTGCTTTAGAAAGCTGTTGCATATAAAGTAGCTTTATGGGTCAGTGACTTGATTTTGAGTGGTTAAGAAGGAGACCTATAATCATCACCTGCTGTTACCACTCCTCAGGTGGACAATAACTGTGTGAGTAGGTGAGTGTTTGTTGGTCGGGAGCCGATTTATGAGATTATGCTAACTGTGAAATCCAGGCTTAAGTTGTGTTAATAACATTACGGCACCTTGAGAACTCACTCTAAACAAGCTCAGACAAAACATAACATTGTATACTAAGAGATTACGATCAAATATTAGCTGTTATTAGTCATTTGCCCTAATTCCTGCAGAACAAATAACTTGGCAGGATAACAAGAAAAATGTTGGAATGTTGTCTGTTTATCATAATATTACTCTAAGTAATGATAATAATAATATTATACTGAGTCACTCCTAATTTTAACTTAGACAATGGTGACTTTCATTTACCATCAACTCCCACTGGATGGTGTGACCAAGCACCACCCATTTGATGTAGTGGGCCAACCAAAACCATACATCAAGGGTTTGAATATTTGACTTAAAGGAGAAGTTCATGCAAAAAGGAAATGTCTGTCATTATCTACTCATCCCCATATCAATGGAAAGTCAGGTGAAGTTTTGTAGTCCACAAACATTTCTGGATCTTCACCTCAAAACAGTGTTGCAGCGTTCTCCTAAACAACTGAAGTAGATGAGGACTTGTTTTCAAATGTTCAAAATGGGGGAAAAACATATAATGGCTCCAGACAGCTTGTCCGGAGTCAAATAACTGGCAGCTGCAAATCCCAAACTGATTTGAAAAAGATGTTATTTACACCCTTGACACATTTTAAAGCTTGTGTACCCACTTCAAAAAAAGGTGCGCCTAACGCTTTTAGCTTAGCAGCTACAGTGAAGTTTGCTGTCAAAAGGGTGTGAATAACACCTTTTCAAATCAATTTGGGATTTGGAGTCCCCCCTACTTCAGTTATGTAAGAAAATGCTCCAGCTTTGTTGTGCTGTGAAGTTACAGAAATGTTTTATGGAACCTGACTTTCTGTCAGCATGGGGCTGAGTAGATAATGACTATAATTGCATTTTTGGGTGAATGTATCCTTTATGTACATCCATTAAAAGGTTAACTATGACAGTTTTCACATTGATGTGTGTTAAAGCTGCTTCATGCATTGTCGTCAATTTAGCTAACTTCTTGTCCGTTTTATAGTTAGCGATCCCCTCTTTCCTCTCTACATCAACATACTTGTAGATGTCCTTTCCTTTTTCTGAGGCAGCTCTATTTGCCTCTTTCTTTAAGTGTTTTCACCACTTGGCCTGTTTGGTAGTATAAGCTGTCAAAGCACTGGAATTTTTAGCTTTCACTGTTCTACCACCTACAGGAGTACCCTAATCTCAGCACTACCTCTTGATAGAGTTCTCTGTCCTGATTGAATAAAGTGGGCAGGGATTCTAGAAAATGGCTTTATTCTTTTACTGCAGGAGCAGGGGGAGGAGAGACGAGACGTGGGAAACTGTCCAAACATTCTATAACAGTGATTACTGTTGGAATACAGCGATATTTCACACTCACTTATATAAGAAAATAACTGCAGGAGTACGTATGTGCATATGTGAAAAAGGTTGTGTGCCTTTTGTGGCTCCAGAGGAAGCTGTATGTAATCTGATAAATTGCCTCAGTGGTTTCACTCAATGACAAAGTTGCATTGTGGGTAATGTAGGTGCCTGGTTTTGAAAAGGGGCACCAATGTGGGGAATAAAAAAGGTGATATCTATAGTTCTGCAGTATGGATTTTTGTCATTGTTTTTTTTTTAATTGTCTGTAATGAGGTCAACAAATCAGCAGTCCAATGCAGGACCAGTGGACTGCTTTTCAAAACCAGGTGCCTACATTAATCACACAGTTGCTCTGTACCGTGCCAAAGCACAATTGTCCCTCTTCCCCAGTCCCCTGCTGCATGGTACAGAGCGCTCACACTAGTCAATCAAACTGGACTTTGGGGGTCAAACTAGCTTGGGCTTGGTACGGATTGCCTAATTAGCCACTGAGTGACTGGAGGCACTTTATCATGCAGTTTACTCTTTGAGCTACAGAAGATTTTATACTACTGTTTCACACCTGCAGTAGAACTCCCCAAGACCTGGAAACACAGTTTAATGTGGAAAATCTGTGAAATTACCCGTTAAGTAAAAAAAAATATTGAAACAGGGATATGCAAAATACATCAATACTTGATGTCTACTAATAGTAACAATCTGTTTGAAGGTTTAACATGTACACAATGTCTTTCTTTTGTTTCAGTGGACGACAGTGCCATCTTGGACTGCCAGTTTAGTGACTTCTACCACACAGCTCCACAAGGATTTGAGAAGATCCTGTTTGAACAACAAATCTTCTGAAGAAACACTTCAGCTTCAGCCCGCTTTCCGTTGTCATCCCCCTGTATATCTCATAGCAACCTCCGTGACACTACAGTTAGACCTCGAATCGGATTGTATCATTATATGTGGCTTGAATGCCTCTTGATTTGTTTCCCGTGATTACTCTGTCTCTGCTGCTGTGATGGCTTTACTGATGTCCGAGTATTCTTGGAGAAGTGGGTATTTCTTATCAATGGTCGGCTCTGATGGGCTTTGAAGAGTCTGTGCTGATGGAAAACTGTCAAACCATTACCTTGTGTCAGTGGTAATCACCCTGTATTAACTGAAACACTTTGAATTGCTGCTTACATTCTCAGTATGTGTGTAGATGCTGGACAGTGGATGTAATGGTAAAATGTCCCCATTGTTCAAGATCACAAGCCATGTTTTGTTATCATTTCTTTATACGTACATGTAATCTGCTAAATGCCACACTGACATCCCAGCATACGCCCTTTATTTATTTGTATTTATTTCAGTCACAGATCAAAGGGACACGTCTCTTTGGTTTGACAAAGCATGAATGTTTTGTTTTTTTCTTCTTTCTTTTGGGCAGAGAGTTTGTGGACTAATGGAGGATCAACTGTCAACACTGAGGCATCAGTCAATAATATCCAATGCACTATTAAATTGCCTTCTTGAATTAGAAATACAATTCAAAGCTGAGATATTGCAGCACTTTTGAATTCATGGTTTCAAATCCTGACTCCAGTAACGCAGTACACATTCCAGGAGGCAGACAGTGTGTGAGGTCGACTTTTCAATGAGATATGCTGAGGGGTGCTGAAAAGAAAACATTTTCCAAAGTGAAATATTTCTTTAAATGACTGCCTCCAATATTTATCAGGATTGATTCCGAAATCATTGTAATGAACAGCGCTTTAGTTTCCCCCGACAGTTTTGTCCCACTTCAACCTGTATGATGTATTTTATTCTAAACATCGTAATATTACCTGAGCTGGTGCTGCTTCTCTCTGATTAGAGATTTAGGGTTAAAAATGTCAATCTGTTGTGTTGTATTGGCATTACATATCCGCTGCTGAAGTGTGACAGTCAGATATTTCAAAGTGCTTGTCTTTGTTTGCACTAATGATGTTATTGTACAAGCAAAAATCAAAAATATTGTTGATTCATTAAAACTTTTGTGTCTGGAGGCAAACTTCTGTAAGAGTCCTGTCATGTTGTTTTTTTAAAAAAGCTGTTTATTCACTCTTACATGCACACACCAGAACAAATAAAATGACAACCACTGAGCTGCACAGCTGTCACGTGTGAGGATGTGGGTTGTGGACATTAAGTCGTGGGTGAATTTATTATTGCTGCGTCGAGGGAGCCGTGGAAACCAGGACAGTCCATGCAGGAGGTATGCAGTGACTCCTCCCCTCACTCTGCGTCCTGTTACGTCCTCCTCCTCCCCCTCTCCGGAGCCAGCAGCAGCACAGGAGCTGCCGTGCCTCGTCTCGACGCGGAGGAGATCCCGTATAAAGCCGGAGTAATAGCAAAACCCCATACAGCCATGGCAGAAAACGCCGGCTTGGAAAACCACCGCATCAAGAGCTTTAAAAACAAGGGACGAGATGTCGAGGTGAGCTGACATACCAATGAGAGTGTTATCAACACGAATCCGGATGGTTTAACGTAGAAAATGACAGTCTTTGGGCCTCGTTGGAGAGCCTGGCCCCGGCTGCAGCTGCCAGCTAGCTAGCAAGCTAGCTAATGTAAGCTATATTGTGGAGTTCGCCATCAGTGCTTATTGGCCTGCCTTGATAACGGTGCATTTCTACTGTAATTAAGCGCTGTTAATGATCTTTATCCAGTTAACACCAATGGCTACTTATATTCAGTAGTAAATGTTGGTTAAGAGTGAGCAACACCACAGTCTGACTGTTGTAAATGTGAGAATTGAGGGCATACGATGTAGCTGTCACTGCCAGCTAGCGTTAACTAGCTAGTTGGATGGACACCGGTCGCAGCCGAGGCTGGGCCCGGCCGGCACCATAATCTTGACATTTACTCTGCTTTACAGTCAGCTGACCTTAGGCAACGCCAAGGCTAACATGTGAACGTCACGTACAATTGCCATTATTGGTAAAACGTGGGTTTAGTTTGACTTACATGGTCGGTCCACATCCACCCTAACCAAACATTGCCCCTCCTTGTTAGCTTGCTAACGTTGTCAAGCAGATAGCTGGCGTGTAAAGCCAGGTGAGGCAGCTAAACTGAGCTGCTAGCTAAGCCACTGAACAGTTCGCAGGGTAGTAATGATGGGATGACCTCAGTTTAACGACCTACTTTGATCCTTAAAACGGCTAAATCTGCTGCTAACTAAACCAAACGTAAGGTCAAAAAGTAACCGTGTGACAGGGGTCCATTAGAGAGTGATTGGCACGTCAGACTTGAGCAACATTGAACTGGCAATAGTATGTAAATATACTTTGACACGTTTCCACGTAGACTTTGCTATTTTAACGTAGATGTGATCAATTGTGTGACTGGACTGACGAGTAACACATTCTAGAAAACACCACCGGTATACAGTGTGACCCACTGGCACACCGACTGTTGTCGCTGGGTTTTGCAGCATCATTCAACTAACATCTAATTATAAACCTCTGTGACAGCATGTGTCTGTAATGCTCTTTTACGCGATGACCAAACCATTTGGCAAAGGCTGACCTCAGACGAGCCAAGGCAGGACATATAGCTGATGTGGTTGAACCAAAGGAAGATGTCAAATATCTAGTCCTGCTTAGATCACACACATTATACAGTTTACCAAATCCCACTCTCTCAACCAACAAAGATGCAACCATAAGTAAGTTCTGTAAGTGTCCCTTCAGAATCCATCTATGGAGTTTCACTGTCACCTTGCCTAAAAAACCCAGATTGATGCCCCATAGGTGGTTGTTTTGATACTTGGAGTCAGTGTGACAAGCACATGGCTACTATGACAGACAGACTTTGCCAAGTGCATTCCTGATGCTATTTCAGGCATCTTGGATGTCTGGGTTCTCTTAAGAGCCGCTGCGTGAATTTGAGTTTTACCTAAATGGATGACTCAGACTACAGCAAGACAAAATGCCAGTTTGGGTCTTATTTATTTAGGTCAGGCACAACAAACTACTCTTCATTTCTAACATCATTAGGAACAGATTTGAATTACAAAGCAGGAAAGTCTCACTTGCTGCAGGTCATAAGTTCCTTATTTGTGTTCTTGGATGTTACATAGAACAGGCTTATAGTTTGGATAAATGTAAGCATTTCTTTACACTAAAGAGTCAAACTTTCTTGCCTTGCGGAATTGCAGTTTTCAGAAGATGTTCTCTTTTTTTTGTATTAATAGGTGTTCCTATTGGTTCCATTAGTTGTGTCTTCTTAGGCCTATATTGTTTTAGGAACAGTTAATCTTTTCTTATTCAACAGAGTTAGGCACATTAAGATAATTTAACTGTCCAGCACTTGACTGTCAGGCTGGACTATTGGGTCTTGATGTTCTGCTGTCTCTAAAGGGACTTTTTTTGTTTTTAGGTCACTATAGTGGAATTATTGTTGTTTTGCAGTGGTTGGGAGACACCTCTCTGCTCTGCGGCCTCCTGAGTTATGACTGTCCCAGATTACGCAAGAGGCTATTTAGGAAGGCAACATGAACCTCTTCAAACAGTCACAAGATCTCAGTCCATCTCAAACTGCTCAGGATGAACTGGAAACCCCACCGACAGACAAATACAGCAATTTAGTTACTGTCTTTTCTCACTTTGAGTTGTTTTATAGATCTGTGGTCATCAGATGTGTTGCTGGTGGTTACTGTTGCTGTATGAGTCAATCACAGATTTATGCTTAAATTGATTTAAAACAAAAAAAGTCATTCACTTCCCCTATGTTAAGATTTGTCCCATTTTAGATGGTTGTAAGATGGCAAAATTAAATCATTTGGTGAAATCTAAACTTATGGAAATCCTACAAATGGATGTATTTTGCCTTATTACGTCATTTTGATATCCGTGTAACCGGCTATCTTGTATGCTCTTCTCTGCATTGAAAGGTTGAATTACTGAAATTTTCTCATGAACTGTCTTTCTTTTTGTTTCAGACTATGAGAAGACATCGAAATGAGGTGACGGTTGAATTGAGAAAGGTGAGAAAAGATGCACCATCTGTCTACACACACACAAACACAGCAGGCCTCAGTCAAAATGTTATACATTTTTTCTAGTGTTTTTTGCTGTGTTTTTAGTTTCCATCGACACTTCTACCATTTCTTTCATTTCTGATTTAAGGCACACTTGTGTAATATCCTATCACCCCATACTTGAGTGCTTTCAATCTCCCTATATGAAATCGGACAACCGTTAAAGACCCTCATACGTCATCATTTGTTTTCGATGGTGTGTATGTACACAAACGCACCCGGACGTTCCTAATAATATCTTCGGCTGTGGTGATTTTGTTGTGGATTACTCTGGAAATCCTGGTATTATCACAATGCCATTAGCCATGTATCTGATGGAGACAGAACAACATGGATGCTCACAAATCGTTCGCGACTTCCCACTAACAATCAAGTCATCAAATAAGAAAGACCACTGCTTCATTACCTGGCCACTAGCGGCACTTTTTAGGCTAAAATTAGCTACCTGTGCTTGTACCCTGACATTCTCTGCACTGATTAACAGAGTGGTACCAACTGCAGCAGCTTCAACGATGGAGTTAAATTTCAGATGTCATAAACCGTCAGAGTGGGGAGATGCAACGTTGGCGTCCGTCAATACGGGACTGTCATACACAAAGCCGCAATTACAATGTAATGTTAGCTAAATTGCTGGTGAGCTACTGGGACATCAGCAAACTGGTTGTAATTGTTTTTTGCTTATTATAAAGAAAAGGACCATAATACACTGAAACGACGCAGAGTTATCACATCTCTCGGTTTGAAGTGTGTCTCTGAAAAACCTTGGTATGGAGGGCCGTGTAGCCCAAACACTTCACCCTGCTTCTGTGTCCCAACAAGAATCAAGACACCCTACCCTTGGCTAAGCGATCGAGACAAGGGGTGAATTGCGAATGGACCGAAAGTGAGGATCTATTGAGCAATACCGATTTTAGTTTTTAATTTTTTCGTACATTTAATGGTGGAAACAATGTTGAATTGGATCATAATGGGGCATTCACGTTAATGTTCTTTATGTGACACCAGTTGATCATTTACACTTAACTGCTAGCAACCAGTTTTACCTCTTGACAACAAAAACTCTTAATTTTTCTAGTAAGATATACAGTTAATAGTTACGTTTGTTTCATCTTTGGTCGATTTATTTATGGCGCAGACAGCACATTTACCACACACAACAGTGGAGTTTTTATTTTGGCCTTTGGCAAATAGAACATTTCTACCACTTAACTACAGCTGATTAACTTTGCTTAGAAAGCTCTCCTTTAAAGTTAAATTGCATTGCCTTGAGTTGTAGATGGAGTCAGAGTCATTATACCTTTTTATTTTTACTGGAGAACAAGCCCCATCTGACACGGTTACAGTCTGTATGCTGCAGGTCTGCTCAAGGCACTTCGATTTGCTGAACCAGAAGTGACTGAATTAGCTGCAGCTTTTCTCAGAAATTGTAATGCCATCTGCACTTAGTTTGTGTATTTTGCAATAAAATTGATTATCCATCAGAATTTCTTGTCACGGGAAACAAGTGTGACTGTTTAAAGTATTTACGGCTTAACGGCAGAAATAGCACATAGAGGGTACAAGGTATTGTACTTGGTATGCACTGAATTTGGTCAACACAGTATGTGTTCTTGTTTTTTTGACATGGTGCTATTGTCTGTCAGTCTTTTTTGTTTTCTTAACATATGAAGAACAGGGTCGTATACTTTCAGTAGGTGTTGTGTATGTGCAGTTTGTGTATACAACATTTACGTTTATTGTCGTTTTGGTCCTTTATTCTGCACAATGGGCCTCAAATGAAACAAGGGCTAGAATTTGATTTAAATGCCACCTGGCAGCTTTGAAGAGCTACTTCAAATGAACAGTGAAGGGATTGTCATCATGTTTTCTTGTGAGTGCTTATTCTTTGCAATCACTGATTGCCTCAGTCTTGCGACCCATAGACGTCACAAGATGCAGGCATCCTCACTCATTCAACTTTACTCTGATCTTCAGTGAATGAAGCCAATGCATTGGCCTGATGTTGGTTCAGAGCGTTGCTTTGAGTAGCGTTTTAAATTGTGTTGCTGCTGCTTTATGATGACATTGTCTACAGAGGTTTAATGCATCAGTTTGATCCAAACAGAACAGATGTAAGCACTTTGTTCTGCCACTGCAGTCAGCTGTGACCTCATCAGAGAACACAATGAGCCACTGGCAACCAAACATTCTCATGCATTTACGCCACTATCAGCATGTTTTATAGATGTTGCGGTGCACCTTGAGTCGGGACGGGGAAATATTTTGATATTATGTCGTTATTGTTTGACTTTGGATATCGTTACATCGTGATACAGCATTATTGTTGTCTTTTCCTTTTTAAGGCTGCATTACAGTAATGTCTTTTCTTTTTAACCTATCAGACTGTTCTACGTGTTTCTAATAGTTGCCTTTTACCCACTGAGTCATTAAAAGCCACCTTATCGATGATTATTTATCAAAAATCTCATTGTGCTCATATTTTGTGAAATTACAAATGGTTATCTCAAAGGCCAAAGAAATTCTCATTTTTGATTTTGTTTCCCAGTCCTAACATTTATGAAGCACTTTTGAGCGCTGTGTATCTCAACGTAGCACAAAAAAATTGCAATTTCTTTTTTTAAACCATGTACCCCAGCCCTTCTCCAGAGCCTGAAGGGACAGTGTCTGGAGGACTTTCTTTTCTTTTCTTTTCTTTTCCTCTGGTCAGAACTGTTAACAGAGACTCACTTGAAAACAGAAGCTTATAAATATTCAGTGGTCAAATTTTTCTCAGTCTTTGAGAAGATCATCAGAAGGCTCCTTTGTAGAACCAGGATAGAGCACATGGATTGCAATTGTGGTTCAAAGTTGTCCATCATGGATTGAAATCAATGGCCACACTGTCTTCAGACAAAAGATTATACATTTTTTATTCAAATTATGGGGCTTAAAGATTTGAATATATTTTAACAGCAGTTGAGTTTTGATAGCTTTATGGTCTTGTGTTGCCTTGGTGTGCTATTTTTGTGCTGCAAAATGAGTTCTGTCATACACTCTTTTTTTTTCTTTCTTTTTTTTTAAAGGTTTTTTCAGGCATAGACACCTTTATTTGACAGTGGATAGATAGGAAATGGGAGAGAGAGAGGGGGGTGTGACATGCAGCAAAGGTCCTCTGGCCGGTATTCGAAACTGCCTGGTGCTCTCAACCAAGCCCCTGACACTTTGACATACCAGAGTCACTACTTCATGACTCGTAGTGGTGCAACAGATTAAGAATTTTGTGTGCCAATTTTGTTTTCTTCGTTTTGAACATTTTGGCTCCAGTATTGTCCTGCTTTTTTTCAGTTCAGCTTTTTGCCAGTCTATGGCTGTTTTCCATTGGAATGACGACGCACGTGTACATGGGCAAGTTGCAGTCAGTGTGGATGATAAAGAGGCACTGACTAGGCACTTTTTCATACATAATTTCATCTCAGTTTATGTCAAATTCTGTGAATGTGACACCTCAATGCAGTGAATAAATACATAATTCCCCCACTTTTTTTTTCCTTTTTAGGGCCTTTTGAATTGATCAGCTAGACAGACATGATGTATCATTACAAGATTGACATAGATCTTGCAATGTATAGATTATTGCAGGATTGCTGTTTGGTGATACTATGTTTATTGTGGGCAACACATCATGAATAGTCTCATAAGGTGAGGTACTTTGTGATTCCCAGCCGTGACAACACTAACACAACCAGTACGGCTCATTCATCGGTGTTATACCCGCTGCAGAGTCCAAACTGAGTTCCTCTAAAGAGCATGAATACCCACAGCACAACAAATTATCATTCTAATAGGATTTATCTATCGCTTTACCCGCATAAATCTTATTTGTTTTATCATGTGCTTTCACTTGTAGTTGTTCGTTCTCAGTGTCCTGGAATAAGGAAGGCATATGTAGGTAGTGGAAGAGGAAAGTGCCCTCTAGTTCTTGGAAGCAAGTGCCAGACATGAAAAGATAGAAACTGAAGCGAAGCCTTGCCAAGTTTTCACTCTGTAAAGATTTGTTTTTCGTAGCCTGGCATGGCACAACATTGACACCGTTTCCAGCATATTTGGAGATGAACATTTTGATGATGGACAGATTCACTTCCAAAGCATGACTTGGTGTTGGGCCATCTGAACTGATTATTCTGATAAACCAAACTCAGGGGACCCTTTGTGCTTGTGGTAAACAGGCATGTGGAGCAGCAGACGTTTTGAGAATGCTGTCGCAGATAGTCCTGTTGTAACATAGAACGTCACTGCTATGAGTGCTGAGGTGTTTTCAAGTCTAGCACATTCCATTTAGCTGGATCAGAGCAGCAAGAAGCACTGCACTAGCTGATTAGTCATCAGTGACGCACATCAGCATGATGCACAGGAATGTAGGGCAAGGGAATCTCCTCCTACCAATGACTCACATGCCCTGTGAATTGATGGGATGTGTGGGTCTCTCTGCTACTCTTTTTGTGTGCTGAATGAAAGTGTGCTCGTTGGGGGGGAGGTTGTGGATTGTATCGAGGGTGAAGGTTCAGTGTCCATCAAAGATGAGTGTGTGTTTGCTTTGTGGACCAGCCCGCAGGCAGATTTCTCTCGCTTGCCCACTCGGTGTGGGATTTCTAACATCTAGGCTGCTCTCCTGAAAGTAAAAGTTTGAGAAAGAGAGAAATAGTTTTTGAGGAAGGTCTCGATTCACTGTTGCTTTAAGAATTCATGAATGCACTAATGAACACTTTCATCTCCTTCCCTCATATCTTTTCTGTCTTTTTTTTTTTTTTTCTCTTGTCAGAACAAACGAGACGAACATCTACTGAAGAAAAGAAATGTCCCTCAGGAGGAGAGTCTGGAGGACTCTGATGTCGACTCAGACTTCAAAGGAGTAAGTGTGGGTGTGCTTGACTGAGAGCGGCAGTGAGACTGGACGGTCTGGGTAACGCGTCAGAAGGGTTAGATCAAGTGCTCACTTAGAATAAAATGCATCTGTGAGAAAGTTCTGTTTTTACTCGGGATTTCCACCCAAATAAAAGCATTTACAGTGCAAAATAAATATCAATGCCTTGTTGAGTTCTAATTTTTCTCTGTTAGTAATATTTATCATTCCAACCTTCAAAGAGCCAATTCACCTGAATTATATGAACAACTTCAGTTAAGACTGAAAGATCATTCTTGATCTTGGGAAGAACAGCTGTCAAGATAAAAGTGTCAGTACAAGGTTTATTTAGTAGCTGTTCAGAAACTTTCAATCATATCACACATTGTTCCTCAGCAGATGTAGTTTTCCCAGTTGTCCTTTTTTAGAAGTGAAGTGCTCACAAGAATCAATTCTCCCTCACTAGTGGTGGTTGCAAATATACCCTGGTTGATGAAGTCTGGTTTCTAAATCCAGCTGTCTGTTCTCTCTGTGCCTTCTTGCTCCTGCTCATAATGTAATACTCTGTATGTGGGCGGACTGTAGTAATGTGCTGTCCAAAATATCTCAAAAGCAATTGACTTCTGATGACATCGTTTTAGTAGATTAATGAAATCATGAAGAATGGCCTGCAGAGACAGCCAATTTGTGCATTTATCACAAACTGGTATTACGGTGTCAATTTGTGGCCCACTGGAGCATCAGTGAGAGAGCAAAGGGAGAGTACTGATCAAAAGCTCGATGACTGTGTCACCACATCCAAGTTGTTTATCCAACGTTTGTGTTACTGGTGTATCTTAGCAGCATGAGATTCAGGACATGAGGTTTCCTTCATTGATGGCAGACGTTCAGCAACTGTGACTGTTAATATTCATATCCATTTATCTTTTTGCAGCAAAATGTCACGCTTGATGCCATCTTACAGGTAAGAAATCACATCAGTAAAACCTTCAATTATAATTATTAGTCTACTGGCAGTAGCTCCTGACCTGTTGGCTGATTATGCTGTGCTAACATTTATTATGGCCTTCCCTCCTTGTCACTACAGAACGCTACCAGTGACAATGCAGTTATCCAGCTCAGTGCTGTACAGGCAGCCAGGTGAGGGATGGACAGAACACACACATGCATACAGACATCAGCCGTCTTTTGTTTATGAAGTTCTTGAGATTTATTTTCCATCCTTTGTCAGAAAACTGCTCTCGAGTGACAGAAACCCCCCCATCGACGACTTGATAAAGTCCGGGATCCTGCCTATTTTAGTCAAATGCCTGGAGAGGGACGACAAGTAAGTCTGCTTCCAAAAACAGTATGTGTGTTTGCCTCCAGTGTTGTTTTTCTCTGACGCCATGAACGGAGTGTTCTAGTTGTTGTTAAGACTGTGGACTGCTGTGATGGATTACTGACGCTGCTACATGAAGTCTCTGCCGCAACTGAGGCTTTGTGTATACGAGAGAGTGTGTGCATCCTACTGTGTCCACACGTGAGTGTGTGGAGGCGCGCAGGGCAGTTGGCTGGTCTTGTCAGTCCAGGCCAAGCCAAATATAACAGCATTCCTGTCCCTCGGAGTTCCCCAATTCCCAGGACCTTGTGTTCACTGAGGGGGGAGCGTGAATAGTTGGGGGTGGAGGAACTTGTGAAGTAGAAGTTGTAAGAATTTTACCATGGCAACCATGAACGGATCACATCATGTTAAGATGTTACAACTGCTTAAATGGGATGTTTCTGTTATGTTTGAGTTTTATAAAGAACGCAGCAATGCACTTAAACCCATGTGCTTCTGTCAAGAGAGAATCATTGTGTACTATGTTGCCATAGCATTATGGCACAAAGCCAGGACAGCTCAGCCTAATGATATAATGAGGGAGAGTCACAATATACAGTGTGACTGTGAGCACAGTTCAGAATAGACAAAAAGTCTTGGCTGAGGCCTTCAAATGAAATCTGTGAATGCATGACACAGCCGAAAATGGAACTATTGGGCCCACAGGCAGCCAGAGTGACTGGTTACATCACAAAGAGAGCCACGCCTTGTTTCCTGTTTTACATCCGAGCTAAAGCTTAAGAGAGACATAAGAGCTGCAGATCATGGTTGGTTGCCTGATGAAATATTTAGCGGGGTAGACAGACTTACCACCCTGTGCCATGATTTACCAGCATTTGGCTGGTGGGCGGTGTGAGGATCACTTGCAACTGTGTGAGCTCTATTATTTTGTTTGCATCATTTTAAAAAATAGATAAAAATCTTCCCAGGACAGTCTTCCCTTTTGAGCAGGGTTCACCAAATAGCATGATATCCAGACCACTGATCCCGTGTCAGATGCATTATCCTATACACTTCTGTTTTCACCAGGGATTCACATGATTATTGTTATTATCAGTCTTTTTTAAATGGAAACCTATTATTGAAAATGCCACTTTCAGTAACAGGCTTTTTATGAAAATAATTTTTAGTGGGACGCCTAAAAAAGGACAATTGTATTATGTGCTTGGGGGAAATCTAAAACTCAGCCTTGAAAACATGTGATAGCAGCTTGGAACTCAGTAAGTCTTCACATCAATATTTATCATTATGATTATTCCCCCCCTTTTCAGTCCCACTCCACTGTGGAAACTAAATAAGCTTTCTTTTTGTCTGGAACTTAACTGCTGTTGTTTTGTTTGTCCCGCAGCCCTTCTCTTCAGTTTGAGGCAGCCTGGGCTCTGACCAACATTGCCTCTGGGACATCAGCACAGACTCAGGCTGTGGTCAAATCCAGTAAGTTGACCCCACATTCTGTCTGTGTTTGTATACTGTCTGCAATCTGCAGTGCTAGCATATTTATTTGTTTTTTGACACAACGGGGCAGTCAGTTATTTTTTGGATTATGTTTTTATTAGATAACAGTGGACTTTGAAACAAAGCCAACATGTCTGGAGAGTGGAAACCATTATGAGAATTAGTTAGTCGAAAACTGAGGGATGGCGCCTATCTAAAACCTAAAGCAGATTAAAAACACACAATTAAACAGTAACCCAGCCAATTAAAGTGTGTTTATAGGTCTTATGTGATAAAAGTAGTATAAAGTCTTTGATGGCTCAAGAGAGGGCTGCATGTGATGTGATGAATTGTCTGCAGTGATGTCACTCAGTGGCTAAGCTGCATTGTGGGTAATGTCTCCTCAGTGAAATACATCAATGATAGCGTTTCCTCAGTTTCCGCAATACCTGTTGTTAGTGCCCTGTTTTATGTATTACCATTTATTTATTTATTTATTTATTTATTTATTTATTTATTTATTATTACTCACTCTTTCATTTCACTTACTGTGTGTGTGTGTGTGTGTGTGTGTGTGTGTGTGTGTTGTTTTTTAATTATTGCTGTTTTAAAATCTGTAAAGCACTTTGTGCTACATTTCAATGTATGAAAAGTGCTCTATAAAAAAAGTCTGATTGATAATGTAGGCAGCAGGGTTCAAGAAGAAAGAAGTATGCGTGGAATCATAAGGCAATATCTCAACCGTGTTATAGGAGTTCAATGCTAGACCAGTGGGCTGCTTTTCAAAAACCTGCTGCCTACATTACCCACAATGCAACTTAGTCATCCAGTGAGCCATTGTTTTATATAGGAGTCATGACAATTGGCTATTTAAAACATGGATGAGTTTCCAGGTCTGAAAAGTTGAGCTGACGTGGAAGTGCCTTAAATCTGCATTTAAAAAAAAAAATGAACAATAAATAAAATTCTAATGGTCAGCAGGGGGTGACTCCACTGGTTTGATTGTATGTAAGCTTATGAGAAAATTACCTTACTTCTCACTTGATTTATTACCTCAGTAAACAGTTTCCCAATTAGTTTTGGGTCTCAATCAGAAGTTTTCTTCAATAAGGCATAATGTTCATTTAATAAATTATGAGAGTAAAATAGACGGCCTATACTTTAGGGTGCACATGGTGATTGACAAGTTGCTACCACAGTGTGCCCCACAATAGCCCGTCAGGGTGGGCCCACACTCAGTTGTGACAAAGTCATGGATCAGTGTTTATTTGATTTAGCAGGCAACAGAGCTTGTAACTGGAGCTGAACACTCTTGTCACCTTGGGCAAGTTGTTGATGCATTGATGTTTGTGCGTCCAGATGCAGTGCCCCTGTTCCTACGACTGTTACACTCTCCCCACCAGAACGTATGTGAACAGGCTGTATGGGCTTTAGGAAACATTATAGGTGAGTAGTCGTCCTTTAATTGAAGTGTGTATATGTTTGGGAGCACCTGTTCAGAGATATGCTGACCTCTGACCCATGCCTGCCCAGGTGACGGTCCACAGTGCAGGGATTATGTCATTTCCCTGGGCGTGGTCAAGCCGCTGCTTTCTTTCATCAACCCATCAATCCCCATCACCTTTCTCCGCAACGTCACCTGGGTCATTGTTAACCTCTGCCGCAACAAGGATCCACCACCGCCCATGGAGACTGTGCAAGAGGTGAGTGTGAGTGTGAGTGTGAGTGTGAGTGTGCGTGTGCGTGTGCGTGTGCGCGCGTGTATGCGTGCGTGTGTATGCGTGTGTGTGTATGCGTGTGCAGGCTTTCATGTGCCAAACAGATGGATGTGTTGCAGTTGACGGTTTCTCTGCAGGCTGAGTCACACACACAGTTTTTGCAGCGTCTTTTCAGTAGCCATCAGCTCCATCACCCAGGGGAGTTTCTAACTATAAAGCTCTTTATGTGACATTTGAAGTCTGGGTTTGACAGCTATTCCTCTTTGTGATTTTATTCAGTTTTTTTCTCTATTTGTCTTTCACTTTACCCTGTTTTTTTGGGGGGGTTTTTTTGCCATCATCTTATCCAACTACTCCTCTGCCTACATCAACCGACTCACAACCTACTTTTCTTTCCCTGCAGATTTTGCCCGCTCTCTGTGTGCTAATATATCACACCGACATAAATGTAAGTATACAGAGTGAAGGGTGATCCTCCTAATTATTTTATATTCACTGAAAAATCACTTGCTTTCTTCTGAAAGCCTGACATGTTTCTTACAGCATAATTACTGTAAACGGTCTCAGGAGTTTCGTGTGTGTGTGTGTGTAGATCCTAGTAGACACAGTGTGGGCTCTGTCCTATCTGACGGACGGAGGCAACGAGCAGATCCAAATGGTCATCGATTCTGGAGTTGTTCCATTTCTTGTGCCTCTCCTCAGCCATCAGGAGGTCAAAGTTCAGGTGAGACTTTGTTTTACAGTTAGTCCACAGTCGGGACTAAATCCTGAATAAATGAAGTAAAGTAATATCTTATTTTTTTAAATTGCCCTCCTTTGTCTTCATACTGCAGACGGCAGCTCTGAGGGCAGTGGGAAACATCGTGACAGGAACAGATGAGCAGACACAGGTTGTGCTCAACTGCGATGTTCTCTCACACTTCCCCAACCTGCTCACACACCCTAAAGAAAAGATCAACAAGGTATCCCAACCACAGCCTCAAGCTTCATGTTGTTGTTGCTTTCATGTTTATTTTGTATATCTGGTGGATTG
>OMLP01025698.1:0-12209 GCA_900302685.1 Spondyliosoma cantharus | reverse complement strand
AGTTATAAGAGATGGAGATGGCCGAGAACACACTTGAAACAAATGTATGTAGCTATGGATTTTAATAATTTCAAAATCTTTAACGTATAGTTTTTAATAATGTACATGCCATTACATGTAAATAAACTTGTAGGGCGCGCAGGTAGTTGAGTGGTTAGAGTGCATGCCACTTACGCAGCAGACCCCGGTTTGAATCTCGGCCGGAGGACCTCAGGTAAATATAGGTACATTTACAAGTGAACATATATACATATGGGTACATATACTATATGAAACTGGCCAATTTTATGTATGTCGCATATATTTGAAACCTATATTAAAACATATATTAAAACCTATATGTTTATATAGGTTCTTTCCATGTGCAATCAAAGATTTAAGTACAATTAAAGTAAGTAACAAAACGTTGTTGTGATTAAACTTAATTGCGTGAAGAAAAAAAAAAGTGAAGTGGACAGTGTGCAGGAATCTTTTTCCTAATTTTGTCAGCCTTTCAGTCTTCTCCTACGCACCTGTCGACCTTAAGGTGTGCAAAAGCTGTACTCTGTGGATACAGAGTATCAAAAGTAATTTTCTGGAGAGAATTGTAATTATTTATCAAAAGTAAACTATAGATATATTTACATGTATCTACTGTATATACTTTATACTGTGGGTTGACTGATTATCAGCCTGGCCATTTATCCAAACTAATATCCAGCATTTTCCTGATTATCGGAGTCATTGCTGTTATTAATCTGACTGCTGAAAAACTAAAATAATTTTAAAAAATTGTTACTTGATCCTACTCAGCATGTAATCTCTAAACTAGTAACTGAAGCAACTTTGGAAAACACAATAACAATAATTATAATGCAAAGAGATGAAGCAAATACTGTAAAACTGCAGTGGTGAGGTCAGTGACCTCTGAAGGTTACCATAGGTCAGATACAAATCGGGTCTATGTCTGAGGTAAAACTTTTGGGTAAGAAGATTAGATCTGGATCTTTCATGTTTTAGTTAAAAATGCACAACTGGTTTGCCTATCTGCACCACTAACAGAGGATACTCAAAGCCAACGCTCGACCCGGCCAGTCTGTTCCTCAACACCCCACCATAACAAATATATGTGTGTGTGTGTGTGTGTGTGTGTGTGTGTGTGTGTGTTGTAAAATGAAAATAAAATTAAATTAACTCTGACACTTGAATTTGTGATACTGAGTGGAATGTCCAGATGACTATTGAATGGACATCTGAAGAAATTAGCTTCACATAATCAATATTAATAATCTTAGTAATCAATGCATGTTATACACTAATATTTTCTATTTACTGTTGCAAATATAGCTGCTGCTACGGTCCTTTTTGATTTGTTTTTATATTGGTTTCATGATCAGGGAATGAAGAATGAATTCAAGTACAGGAATCAACAGATAACATAGAACAAAAGATTGAGATAGTTGATTAAGATCAGCACATCTATCTATGTCCTGGAACACAAAACAAATAAGAAAACTAGTCATGGGGAAAAGGAAAACAAAAAAAGAAGAAAAAAATGAAATAAAACTGATCTGGGAATAAAACCATAGATCATGACTCACTCTAGTAAATGTACCACACCTATATATGTACCATAGTTTGTCTGACCTATTTGGAAACCATCCAAATGGGTGAACAGTGTCAAGTATGTTGCGACTGTTTTTTTCAACCATCAGGACATACAGATAACAGATCAACATTGTTGTACGAACTTTCAGGCAAGTTTGAAATCTGATCTCATCGGTATTCAAAAAGATTGTTCTGTGTATGGGAAGGACTCCCCTTGGTTGTACTTCTGATGTCCAGACAAGACTGGAGTACAGACGGGAGGTGTAAATACCTCACATCCATGACCAGGTTTCAAGCTCTGGTCTTGGCTAATACCTTAGTATGTCTATAAAAAGTGGCTTTCCAGAAAAGCAGGTTGTTTCAAACACCTGCAGGTCTTTCCTGGCCTACTTTCTGCCATCCTTCTACTGTTTTTTGGCCCCACCACGTCCACACTTTATATTTTTTTTTTTTTACATCTACCAGTCAAGTTGGCTGGTGATTCAAAAGGGAGGACATTGTTCTTTGATTCTAATAATAAGGAGGCTAGTGGTGTGTTCTAGTTGAGAATGAAATGAATACAAACAAAGTACATATTTGTAAAATTAAAGCAAACAATTCATAAATCACGTTTAAATGTGGTGCAAAGTCCACTTGCATTTAGTGTTTGGAAAAACTGTTTTAGGGTCTTTACTGTTAGACTTTTCTTAGATATTGTGGAATAATGCATGACAAGTATACTACTAAAATAACTTGACAACTAACTGGCAACATAGCTTCACAGTATGATAGAAAGCCACTATAAAAAGACTCAAACATAATGTAATCAATTTTAAGTTTTTATCCAAGATGAAGTTCGCAGTACAATCCTGAAATTTCTTAAGTGTCATTTTTAATAGCTTAAAGGGATACTCTGGTGTAAATTTAATCTATGTTCTAACACACCGTGACACAGAGGAGGACCCCCCTCGAGATATAAAGTTTGCAGACCACTAGCTTACGTTTTAGCATCCTCAGAAACAACCGCACGACAACAATACATTGCAGTAAATGGATCAAAGTTTAAACCGCCATCACAAAGCCACAAATAATGCTCAGAACAGCACCAAACTTCAGAAACATTACAAATAGGGTCCCAGCACATATTTCGAGGTATCAAACATTTGATATCATTGCCGGATTTGTCAGAAAAGATCCGATGATGATTCTCCCTAAAATCCCTTATGCTGTGTATTAAGCTATTTGTAATTTTAAAAACAAATGATATCAGAGATATAAATAAAGCAATGTCAGATTTTATTTGGGCAGACAGAAAGCTACGAATTTATCTAGAGGCAGAAAAGATCAGAAAAGATAAACAAAACTCACCTCTCCAGCTGCAGGCTCGTTGTGGGGAAGCCCTGTGAGTCGATTACCGAGTGCATTAGAGTTCCGCAGTAATGAGCTGCTAATGTTTGTCCCTAATGTTGTTCCTCTAATATTTGGATTTTGTCGGATAGCAATTGCCAATGGTTCTATAGCCAAGGTTCCTCTTGTTAGTTTAGAAGGTGCTGATGCAAGAGCATTTGTCAAAACAGAGGCTGAAGGTACTTTACAAAAAAGTTTAACCCAATCTAAAATATTGGAGTGAAAGCCAAATCTCTTAAGAATTTCAAACATATATTCTCATTCAATTCAATCAAATGCTTTTTGAGTGTCTATAGAGACAATGGCTCCAGGGGTTTTACTATGATTAAAATAATGTATGATGTTAAATAACCGTCTTGTATTATGATAGGACAAACGGCCCTTTATAAAACTAGTCTGATCTGCATCTACAATATGAGTCATCATACACTCTAGCCTACGAGCTGGTACCTTAGACAGTATTTGCATGTGTACTCCAAGCAAGCTTACTGGCCGATATGACAAGAGCAGTTCTGGGTTCTTATTTGTCTTTAGTACTAGTGTTATATTAGCCATATACATTGAGTCTTGCCTTTCAATACTTAAAAAAATTAAGCTGGGAATCTATCTAACCCCAGGGATTTCCCTGATTGAAGTGAGGATGTAGCCGTATCAATCTCGAATAAGGATATGGGGCCTTCCAGTATATCAGCTTGATCATCTGACAATTGTGGGATATTTAAAT
The DNA here is from genome assembly GCA_900302685.1 of Spondyliosoma cantharus. Classification (NCBI taxonomy): domain Eukaryota; kingdom Metazoa; phylum Chordata; class Actinopteri; order Spariformes; family Sparidae; genus Spondyliosoma; species Spondyliosoma cantharus. The sequence goes on along the minus strand of OMLP01025698.1, from coordinate 8,512 downwards.
TGTTTAGGAAGATTCCTTTTTTGATCTAAGTCAAATTCTGAGCTATATCATTTTTCATAAAACCTTTTAAATCCATCATTAATCAGACGATTATTTACTTGCCATTGGTTATTCTTATCTTGTATAACTGAAATAAAGGATTTTATGGGCACATTCCTTCCCAGACGTGCCAGTGGGCGATTTGGTTTGTTGCCATATTCAAACAATCTCTGTTTAGCAAACAAGATGTCCTTTTACGCTTTCTGTGATGATTCACATCATGGCTGGGGCTGGTTGGCCTTCTCTATGTCTGTGTGTTTCTCCTGTTTCCATAGGTGTGATTGGCAAAGGACAAAAAAGCATTTTTCTTAGAATAGTGTTTCCCCTAGATTTTTTTGTAGCAGCGGTGCCATGAGTCGGTAACCTAGCAACACTAAGGGGTCCGGGGGTATGCCCCCCTGGAAGAAAAATTTGAAAAATAACCCTTTAAATGGTGACTACTGGTGAGATTTTAGAAAAAAAAAATTCATTTTCAGGATTTCAGAATCTAAGACATGAGACAAAGTGTAGAAGTTGCTGCTTGACAATATGTTAACCTGTTGAGCATTAGTGAAATTTTTTACCACTATTTTCTTTATTATTATATATTTGTTATGAAAACAGAATCTGTTTCAGAAGTCAGTGGGCCACATGACATGGAAGCTACTGAGAAAAAAATCAAAATTTCTGCATATTAGTATTCATATAAAATAGAGGAAGCACTAAAGTACAATGTAAAGATCTGTGTCTCACTCGTCCAGTTTACTAATACAATCTGCTGCTGGTTTAGAGCTGGACCCGAGTGAATATCTGCCGAATATCCAACCTGAAACTAACTTCACCTAGTTCGATGAGTCGCCTGTTGCAGCCTTTGAACAGGATGACGAGGATTTCAGTCTCTCAACTTAAACGGTGACTTGTAGAAATGATACAAATGGCAGTAATGACAATAATAATCGATTTCAAGATAACTTGGGGTGTAGTGCTTTCACTGTGTGCAACTTAAATTCGCCATTTGTCCGTGATATTACACCAACAAAAGTCATGTCTTTTTTTTTCTCTTTTTTTTTTTTGCAGCAGGGACTCAGATAACCTTCCGAAGTTCAATCGTGAGAAATGAATGGACTACTTGCGGAGTGACATGAAGACATTAATCTGAGGCACAAAAAAACGTTGACAGCGGTGAGCGGTCATTATGTTTACCAATACCCGACCCGTGCCTTTTTTGCCAATTTAAAAAAAACGGATTTGCATGATTTACGAGAGCCTCATTTTCAGGTCGGAAAAGCCGGATTTCCGGATTTATCACACATACACCCTGAAAGAGTGTATCTCAAAGTTAAGTGCATTAAGTGCCCAAGATCTAAGTGTACTTATGCCTGAACCTGAGTGACTAATTCTCATTTCATCTGTGGTCTGCTGGTTAAAAGGGGTGAGTGCAGACGTTGGGGAAAAAAAAAAAAAAGAGTGATAGTGAAGCATAAAAGTATGATGGCTCTGCTTGACCTGCCAGCGGTACGAATGCGGCAGCGCAGAGCCTCCTCCTGCCTTTGCTAATCAGTCTACATAAACCTCATCTCTTCATTCTTCCTTGCATCCATCTACCCCTTGATCCTTCCATCCCTCTAATGGATCCACCACTTCAGTGAGCTCTCTGTAAAAAAGAACAGGGGAAATATGCTTGGGGAATCCATTTGGGGAATTTAAACGAAATGTTTTTTTTTCTCCAGTACGTCTTCTCACAATCCAAAATGATTTCTACTTAGCGAACACACATTATCCTGGAAGCCAGCTGGAAACAAACTGTCCCGCTACGGGGCAGAGCAAAAGTTGAGCAAACACAACTTTTTTTCTATAAATGCTCTTCGAGCCATGTCTCTACGTTTGCATTTTCACTCTTACATCTGGTAATCTGAGTTCCGCTACATGATTTGAGCACGGAAACATCCATACGTGAATGGGTTTTATACCGTGACTCACCACCTCTCAACGACTATTAAAACTTTTCAGACATAAAATGGAGCCTGTTCTGCAACTGCATGACTTATTTCTTAGCTCTAATGTATTCAGCAACTTTTCCCTGGCTGCATCAGTGGTTTTACATACTAAATAACCAATAACAGCCAAGTCAGAGGTGCATTCATGCAATCAAATCAGAGGAGTTAGTTTTGGGAACACTGATGCCATTTGCTCCTTTACACTGTGAATAGAAAAAAAAATATTAAAATGTACAAACCTTAAAGGAGACATTAGCATAATATATGCCTAGCGGCTAGTTCGGCAGATAAGAATTAATTTAGCACAGCTGCTCTGTTGCTCTTAGTGTATGTGAGCTGACTAATCAGAGCACACTGGGTGTTTAGAGGGGTGGGCCTTAAAGAGACAGGAGCTAAATCAGAGTGTTCCAGACAGAGGGGGAATACAGTGCTGCTGCATGAGACAACTAATGTGTCGTTTTTTTAGCCTTAAAGCATGTCAAGCTATTCTAGTAGTAACGCTATATAATATCATGAACCTGAAAGTGAGGATTACATGTCTCCTTTAACAGTAAGTATGTTTACATGCCTATCAGTTTCCCAATGTTGAGTCTTACCTTCATTTATGATCATTTTCAAGGTGTGGTGGAGGGAATATTCATATTCCTGTATCATCACATCAGATCATTACAATACCAAGGCTTCTGATTGTTAGCTGCAGGTGCGTCTTGATACGTCAACATCTCAGCCAGCTCATTGATTGATGGCGCACCTGCAAGCATGAGATTATTCACAAAACCTGGATATTTTTTTATTTATTTTTTATTTTTTTTATGTGCCACAGTATTCAGGTTTTTATCCGAGTCCTCCAGCTGGAATATCCATGTTTCTCAAATCGGGGATGTTGGCTTTCTGATATTCTGAAACCAGGATGTGGGTGTTTACATGTTCAACACAAAACTTCCATACTGCAAAATTTTGCAGAGGGCTTCGGAGTCAAGTTTCAATGAAATAAAAATGACATCCTCCCTTCACTTAGTCGAAAAGCCTGTGGTCTAATCCAGAGAAAGAAGTGATACGGTGCTGTGAGTAGTGCTCATCTTCACCATTGAGGATGACCCTTCCCTTAAAGTTAGAGAAGAGTAAATACAGAGATTACCACGCACATACACACCAAAGATATATATGTACACAAAGGCAACATCTTTCAATTCCTGCTCCTTGATCTGTTTACACAAATCCATTTGCTCAGGTCTGAGAAGCTGATACCGACGGTGGAAGTGTAAAAACTGTAAAGGAACAAAATAACCGAGGTGTGAGATGCCTCGAAGAAAAAAACGTGAAGGAAAGGCACACAGTTTCTGACTCTCAGCCAGTATAATTATGTGCACTGTTGTAAGGCATCAGTTTAACATAATAATCTCTAAATCAGCCTCGGCTACCACCGTTTCCTGATACATCTCATATAACCCTTTAGCCTTATCAATATTTCCACAGCCAGTTAGTTTTCTCCTCTCCCGTTACTTCACATTTAACAGCCACACTCTATTAGCAAATGTACATATTGCCACGGGCTGACATTCTTCCGCAAAACAGAAAAGCCATTTAATTTCTCCTTTCTCCTTCGGGCTCGGACACAAAGTGCTCTTTAAAAAAATTAAATGAGAAGGTATTATTTCTGAAATAATAAGAAGTTCAACCGGATGTGTTTCTGAGGCCGGGGGCAACCTGTGGAGCCTCTTGCTCAAGTATTTAATGGAGGTAGAGCTATGCATCGAGGCTAAAAATGTCTCTTTCTCTCCCTCTCAGTCTGGTTTCTTTCTTTTTTTTTGCCAACTTTTTAATTTCCACACTGGCTAATAACAGCGGAGACAGCTATGAACGTTTTCTGTGATGTGGTGGTAAATGTGGGCCGTTGGGGGAACATTACCGCGCTCTAACCTCCGAGGGAAAACTTGTTTCTCGTCTTTGTCAGGTAAAGAAGAGCGTGGCTCAAGCACGCCTGCTGGAGGGGAAAGAGAAATCAAATAAGTTGGTGCACGCTGGTGAGCAGGAGAAGGGCACAAGGGACACCACTGGAGTGAAGTTTTATTAGGTGCCTCTGCCAAGTTTATGGAATAAAGCGTGGGCTGTGAGTCTGAATGTGTGTGTATGTGTGTGAGTGCCAGAGAGAGAATAGATTTTTTTTTCGAGCCTGATCCCTCCTATCTATTTCGCCACTGGATCATACCACAGACAGGACAGAGAAGGCAGTCAAGTGTTATGACACTTCAGAAGATATGAGAGCTTTTGACACTGTGCCCACTTTTCGCTTTAATCCAAACCTTGGATTTAACCCTGGGATAATTCACGCTGCACACGCCTTGGAGATCTAGAAATCTATTGAAAAACCCTGCGAGGTGAGATGACTTCAGATATGGGTTTTAGCTTTGCAAGGTCAAAACAGCCCCTACATATTAATCAAAGTCATCTGGAGACACATGTTCGCAATGAAGATATGAGTTGTATTCCATTATACTGCATTTACACTTGTTAAAAATCTGACTACCCGCATCTCTAATGCTCTTTTTCTCAAAATGTCAAACTATTCCCTTATATTAAATGATATGTCACTTCTGGTTGTCTTTTAATTGCTTTTGATGTTATTTGAAAAATGCTGTCATTTCTTTTTAACCATCATTTCTTCCTTTTGTTGTTTTTTCTGATAGTGGCCCATGGCTGCATATCCTCTGCCAATTAGACCGGGACACATCATTGATTTCTTTATTTAAAGGTTATGTACGCAGAATCTTTGTTTAAAACATGCGAATGACTATAATTATCAACAGACTATGAATGAATGAATAAATTACAGTGTTGATATTATGTCAATAATATTATGTATTTACCATATTAACCAGCTTGCCCAGCCTGCCAACCACTCTGTACCTCAAGAGAGAGGATAGTACAATAGTATAGTTCAGGCATCCGGAGGTTGGTGCTGACTCATGCCCGACCACCTTCTTGCTCCTCTCCTGCTCTTCGCCACTCTCTATTCCACCTGAACCCACCATGTCTTCATCATAACTGCAATCCGAAGTTGGAGCGGCTATAAATCACGTCCATGCTGTACCTGTGGTCAAACCCTCCTGCTGACGGTCCAAAATTCCTATGCTAGTGGTGTAAACAACACCAACACTTCTCCAGCGCTCTGAGCTCCCAGTCCGAGCAGATTAAGCTAATAGGATAGCTATCTGCATGGCTAACGGAGTTAACTAGCTAACAGCGGCTACAGCAGTTAGCAGTTACTTTGTTGACATTATGCCTCCCTTTCTGTTTGAATTATACATGTGGCCCATTTTTACATATTGTACCTTTAAGTATTTATTACTTCAAGTTGATGTTCAATCATCCAGATTTATAAATATATTAAAGTATTCAATAGATGACTGAGATGTTCAGTTCAATAGAGTCAAAGATTGTTAATTTCTGACGGTGTCAAATGTTTTCACCCTCTTAGTAACATCTGCCAATTAATCAGTTATGATATGAGGGTAAGGGAATTAAAAATCCACCATCTGCCAACCTCTACTAGGGATGCAAGATATATATCTGCCAATAATTGAATTATAGTCGATAAATTGATAAATAGTGCCACTAATACAAAGCCAAATTGCTCCGACAGTTGGTCACAGCATATGCCTTTACAGTTAACCTGCAATCCACTAATAAACACGGAGAAGAAGAACAATTGCAGCCCGCAGTTGTCATGGGATTTCATCAAACTGCTGCACATGGGTAGAGCCACGCAGTGTAGACTAAAGAATCAAACATGTCGCCACTTCAATGGCTTCAATACAATAAATCTTATTAGAGTGAGGAAATATTAAATCATACTTCCTTGTTCACTACATCTTAGCCTTTGAAACCTTCAGGTGTGAAAAAAGTACCGGTTATTGACCATTTTAAAATGTGAAGTTAGTAATTACATTCTCTGTATCGGCCATGAGAAGCAGGTAATTATTGGTTATTGGTATCAGGTCGTTATCGTGCTTCCCTAATATAATCATACATGGTGTACACATGCACACACAATCGATACCAATGCATTCATGCACATTTATTGTTCACACTTGCAAACACTGAAAGACAAAAGTGCACAATTGACCAACCCAAACAGGAACAATCCATTAATGGGGTGTTATCTATGGCACATTAGCTTAAACACCCAGACACACATACACACATGCACGCATACACACATACACAAACAGCTAAAGTGCTGAGGGGCCCCTCCTCTCCCCTGTGCCTGGCTGCCTATACTGCAGTCAACGCTTTCCAACTTCATACAGCGTTGTGAGCCCTCTCTTCAGTAGAGCACCAAACAAAGCAGCATTTTATGGTTAAAGCACCCAGTTGGTAACCTCCCACCACCAAAAAACACAAACAGGCGCACACACACACCTTTAATGACATCTTTTCTGCGGCACATTAACTATTGTGCAGTAATTAATGGGAGAGTCACGGCGTTCAAAAAGCCAGTCTTCTCTCTGCAGACTAGGAGCTGTACACCACAACAATGGCTTAATGAGTAAACACTACGCGCGGCTCATGAATAAATTATTTGTGACTCGCAATTCATTTTCCCTATTGAAGTTTGAAAAAAAAAAAAAAAAAGCAGAGCAAGACTGTTACCAGTCTTCATAAATCACAAAAGGGAGGGGGTTTGGATAGGGAACATGACAGCAACTTTTTGTGCGTTTGTCTGTGTGTGTGTGCCTTAGATCCTCTGTAATGAGTATTATTTATGCAGTTTTATCTGTGTGTGTGTGCGTGTGCGTGTGCGTGTGCGTGTGCGTGTGTGTGCATTTGATGAATCTGTGTTCTCACTTGTATGTCTATGTATGAGGTCACATTTGTCTTCATGTGTGTTTGTATGCAACGTTTTGTGTGAGCATTCTTATGTTTTACACAAACCAGTGTTTGTTCCTGTGTGTTTGTTTTTGTACTAAATGTACAGTACGTATGTAAAGCGCGTGTGTATGTGTGCATGCTAGGTGTATAACTTACTGAAAGGAGCTTCCACGTTATCGGTCGGACCTGTCGAGGAATTCCAGACCAGCTGAGTTTCCGTAGCTCTTCTGTAAAAGACCAAAAAGACAAGAGGGCCCATGTAAGAGAGTTTTTACATCAATAAATCCTTCTATAGCCTGAAATGGCAGGATGACAATATCCACTGGTATCATGTTACCAGTAGGGATGAGTTTCAAGGATGGGGACTTAATGAATACCAGTTGCTGATTGGTCAGTACCAAAATATGGATGAGCTCCCAGACAAATGGTGCCGCTATCAGTATTTATGCAACGCTAATTTATACCAACATACTGTAGCAATTTTTTCCAAATTCCTAATGATAAGAAGGAAGAAACACCAGCAACCTCATGTAACACAAATAAAACATTTTATCAATCTGAAGGAGTTGTGAAAAATTCAGTGGAAGTGCAGGGCTAGTGAAGATGGGAAATGCAGCATACTGTAGACTAGATTAACTTATATTTTACTGACTGATATTCTAACTATCAATATTTCCTTGCAGAAATAGCTTATTTTCCTTCTATATATTTCTCTTCTTCTCAAACTGCCTTGGCTTTGAACAGCACCAGGCTACATATATATATAAATAAAAATAACTGCACAGAGAATTTTGGATTTTCTATTTGAAATATCAATACTGGCCAGCTGTCTTGCTTTCCTTTATTTTGAACATTTCCAACCCCAGATAAAGAATGACACAATGAACAGCCAAAGACATATTGAGACGGAGGAACTAATATTTCACCTCTTTTGTTTCACTCGAAAACATATTTTATTGAGATAGAATACTACATTTATTGAGAACCAAAATAAAGGCAGACTTTTTCAATCCACTCTGTTTCTGTCTATAAAACCAAAGCAGCATGTGGGGCAGAAGGATTTCCTCCATGTTTTCATTGTCAGTTACTGAGTTGATAACAAGATAAAAACTAAACTTTTACAAAAACAGTTTGAATTTTCAATCGAGATAAGATTGTCCTATTCTTATTCTGCTGTAATGCATGCAAATCCAAATTCAAACTTCTTTGCCTTTGATGCTAACAAACAGACTTGCTGCTAATACAAAAGAAATCCATTTACATTTATGAGATAATGTTATCTGATAAAATTTATTTTAAAACCAATGTAGGATGGCAAGTCATTTTTGAACATTCAATCAATCCATCAATCTAGGAACGAGCCAACCACCCATGTCCTCATCGTCCAAACTTTCCTGTCTCTCTTTTCCCTCACCGAAATCATCTGATGGGCTAGAAGTGGATTATTAACTACCCTCTCCCCCACCGGGTGGGACAGCCTTAAGGCTATAATGTAAAATAAATCTGATGGAAAGGTGCAAATTGGACTTTTAAATAGGCAGAGAGTAGTTCCCTATGGGTCCATGAAGACCCAGAAAATATGGCTTAATGTAAGGTGCCACACATCTCAGAATCTCGCTCTTTCT
>OMLP01025697.1:19636-38477 GCA_900302685.1 Spondyliosoma cantharus | reverse complement strand
TCTCCAGTGTAGGTGCAGACAAACACTGACACTACAGAAAGTATATATAACTAAGTAAATATACTGGTCTCAACCTAATAACTTTAAATCACAGAGATAAGGCTCAGAGCTACACAGTTATATTTTCCATTTCATTAATGCACCACATTTTGATTCTCTTTGATGTTCATCTCCTTTTCGTCCTCAATAATACCACTTTATGTTCTCTCCCTCAGTGTCTAGACTGGCCGGCATGGACCAGGCGATCCACAAGTTGAATGTTGGTCACTACACTTTGGATGTTAAAGTCAGCCAGTTAATGGACCGTCTGTCCAGGATGGATGGTTAGACGATCACTTTCTCATACATTTCTCTTTCTCTCTCTTTTATTCCCCACTTTCCACCAATTGTGCTCCCTTTCTTACACTTTTTTTGATCTACATTCATTTCCACTAATTCGGTCAGTTTCATTATAAGGTGGGCAAATGAAGGATAAAAGTGGCAAAAAAGTGAAGTAAAAATAAAATGTAATCAATTACTTGATATAAATATATTGCTTTTGAAAACAAAACAATGAATGAAAATGAGAGAAAGTGAATGAGATCATACATCTGGTGTCCTACGTACACTGTTCCATAAATTAAGTTCCATAATAAGCTGCGCAGTCAACTTGAAACAGGAGTTCCATTTGATGCTTTAGTTCTTTAATGTGGAAAACAGCCAACAGTATGACGTTCTGTACTGACTTTCATGCCTCCTTGTGTTTGTTGTTCACTCACATGGCAGCTAAAGTCGGGGAGCTCGAGGACAAAATCCAGGAGGTCTACCAGCACAGCAAGGACAACCGCAAGGAGACAGGGAGACTGGAAGGTAACACACTTACCTTCACACTTATGTCTTTGCTGTTCCCCGTCTGCTGCTGAGATGTCCTCAAGCTCACAGGTCTCGCAGACAACTAACAAACAATTGCAGCAGCCTTTTTCATTACTGATTAATCTGCCAATTATTTTCACGATTGATTGTTTTGTCTATAAAATGTAAAAAAAAGAAAAGAAAAAAAGAAAAAAACAAAAGTATAAAAAACATTTCACAATTTCCCAGAGTCCAAAGGGCGTCTTTAAATTTGCTTCTTTCGTCCAACCAACAGCCAAAACCCAGAGACTGACAAAGAAAAGCAGCAAAATTCTTAGATTTCCGAAATAGACACTTTTGCTTAAAAAATCAATCAAACATGATGCCAAATGGACGCTAAGCTAGCTTTGTGACTGCTTTATATAATATAAGAAAAAGTTTGCCTACCTTTACAATAACTTTACAAGGCGATTTAACAGCGTATGACACTGCCCCCAAGAGGCCAAAAGAAGTCATTTTCTAAATGTGTGATGAAGCATCTGTCTTGTTTTTCTCTGCTTATTAGGTTGCCAGAAGGGACGCAGGATGGGATACAAATGTTATCTTGTGTACAACAGCCATGAGGACTACGCAGGAGCATCCAGGAAGTGCCTGGAACGCGGAGGCCGCATGGCGATGCCCCGTGACCGCAAGGAGCAGGAGGCCCTCGCCGACTACGTCAAGTCATTCTTCCACCCGGGGAACTGGCCCGTCTGGCTGGGCATCAACGACCTGCGATCTGAGGGCATGTACCTTTTCGACGATGGGACGCGGGTCCAATACTTCCAGTGGCGCAAACACTTCCTGTCCAGCCAGCCGGACGGAGGGAGACGAGAGAACTGTGTGGCTATGTCGTCAGACGACGGCGACTGGTGGGACCACTACTGCGATCGGACCATGAACTATCTCTGCGAGTTCGATGACAGGGTGGCACTATAAATTGAACTTTTCAACTCTCCCACACCTCTTTAACTTTGGCTTCCAGTCCATTACATTTTCAAATAACTTATTTCCCTTTAAAAATATTTCATAGGTCCCTTTTTCAAGAAAAGTAGAGTTTTTAAGTAATTCCGAACTCGTCAAGAACTGACGCCTTGATGGCGGCCAACCCTACCTTCAGTCCCAGAGTGTCAGTATGTGAGGTGGACTGTGAAACCCAGAGCGTCACTTTTTGAAGAGTTTGGAATGACTCAAAAATCTACTTTTCTCACAAATAGGACCTTTAAACTAGATTGGTTGTATTCAAAGGTGAGGATGCCTTATGTGTTTTATTATAAATATCCAGTTAAATTCACAATTAGTACATTTTTCCTTTTTAAAGTATAATGATATTTCATGGTATTTTATGTTTTTGAGGTGAAAAAGTATATCTCAAATGCGCACAAGTTCATATATTGCTATTTAAGTTCTTAAAATAACTGAATAAGACTTCATCAGATTACGTTAGTATTATAAATATTATATTATTCATGCAGCTGCAGGGATATTAATGTAAACTCAGTCAGGACTATGCTGTTATCTCACGCCTGGAATTCTAAATATTTGTTCAAAGGGAAAACATGAAAAGCTGGAGGCCCTTTCTTCAGAATCAGCACAGACTCTTGGATATCTCTTAGACAGATATAAATCTGTGTGTATTTGGGCTTAACGGGAATTAGGCAGAACGTCTCAGTTACTTCTGATCTTCAAAGATATTCTGACAAAGTCTGTCCCCGGGTGTGACTGCCATGTTCAACTGCTGATACATTTGCAGTATCACATCTGAATCCCCTTTCAACGCCCCAAAATGGAAAAATAACACAGCATCAATGTATATAAAGTCCTTCAACATGGAAAACAAGAAAGGTGTATATAAAATGCTTAATGTAAATTTCTCTCCTACAAAAACACGCTGATGTCTTCAGTATTATTATCAGGATCAACCTCTTTTGCACAGCTGGTGGCGGCTCCATTTAGCTATCACTTGGTTTGCAACGTTAGCCTCTTGGCTAATCCTCTGTAGCCCGTGGGAGCAGCTTTCTGACAGCAGACTTGAAATAAAGTTGGTCATTACCTTATTATTTTGGTCCGAAGCTCTGGGCAGATCCCTCTTCTTCTTCTCCTCTCTCTTTCTGGCATTACAATTTATGCAGCGGTCCCGGAATAGCAAGTAAATTCACTCCATCATTAGCTAGCTATCAGTTTATCATTATACTGGTTAATATATCAGTACATGTCAGAGGTCAACAACAATAAATAAAGGGTTTGTTTGTATTGCTTTAATTAGTAATGGTCAGTAAACTTAAAATGTGGCTATCATTGGATGTTTGGGACGACCATAATCATTGTTGTCTTCCCTGAAAGTTTTCACACCCCTCCGTAACATCATCTTGTTTAACGCTCTTTTCGCATGGCTGTTTTGAACGATGTAGTTCACTTGCCGTTTTTTACCGAAAAACGTAATCATATTTTATTATCTTTAGGACAATCTGTGACCTGCAAAAATTATCTTTTAAAATGACGAACAAATGTACAATTCATGGCACAATTCAAATTGAGAGCAGAAGTTGACGAAATTAATGGTAGTGAATGGAGAGAGACAAGCTGTTTTTTTTTTTACCCTGCTTGAATTGTGCCATGATTTACACATATGATGTTTGTTAATTTAAAAGATAATTTTCCAAGTCAATTAAGTTGCTGTTTTTGCTGTCTTAATTTAAAAACAAGTTGTCATCTGTTTTTGTCTTAAACCGCAGTGAGCTACACCGTCTCGCTCAACACGCGTCACCAACACCAACATGGCCGCCAACGCTGCACAGAAAAGGTGCCAAAAAAAGTCACAAATAAATCACAATAAACCCGGTCATATTGACAACTGCAGTTATGTGAAAGAGTATTTTGTATTGTTCTGTGAGCTGCTAATATACAGGAGCAGCTCTACAATGCTTACGTTACAGGTTTTGGTTCAGGTTTTGACGTCACTAAAGAGACTGTGACCTATTTTCGCAGTCTCATATTTCATTCATTTTATGACAAACTGCTAAAATGATTTGTCTCTCTCTATGCACTGCCATACTAAGTCTTTCTGTAATAAGGTCCCAGGGGGCAAACTGGAAGGGAAGTGAATTTGTCTCTGTACTCAGGTCACACATGTAGGGGGCAGGACTCTTGAAGCCCCATCCGGTTTTATTCATGGGACCTGGATAATAATCTTTTTAATTCACAAACATCATTATGTGTAATTCATGGCACAGCTGAAACGGGATCAGAAATGTATTTGTGTCTTCCCATTGACCACTGTACAATTCTTTCCAAAATAAGGTCAAGAGGGAAACCAGAAGGGATGTGACTTCAGCTTTCTATTTAATACAAAGAGTAAACATGTGAGTTTTGGTGCAGATACAAAAATACTACTTTTAGAATTATCAATACGTCTGTTTGTCTATAAGACCCCTTTTCATTTAACAGAAGTAAAGTTCTTAAAATGCTAAAGGCTGTCTGTGTATTGTTTAAATGAAACAGTCTACAATTAGTAAGGGTCTTTATTTCAATCAGAAACATCATATAAATAATGATTACATTTATATTTGTATTTAGGGAGGCATTAACGTTTGATACCGAAACTCCTCCGATATCCTCGGTTTTCATCCTGAGTTATTTTCAAAGCCAAACTGCTGACAGTTAAAGACAAACGCATATTTTATTTAGAGATATGAACATATCAGACCTGTAGCAGCAATTACATATATTTTCTACTGTAAAATATCCAAATTTAATCTAAAAATACATGTGGATTAAAAAAATTAGATCAGTAACGAGGTATGTAGCAGGACATATTTTTCTTCCCTTCATCTTCAACTCATCGACATGGAAGAAAATAAGTCTCATGAAGTAGTCAGTTAACATCATGATGGATGATTCAGAGTTTAACACAGTGACTCTCACTGCCACATGGGGGCGGCAGAATCTGCTTAAGGCACTTTCAAAGCAAGCCTTGAGAAACGCTAATATTACTTTCCAGATTTTTTTTTTTTTTAAACTAAAGCAAATCAGCATCTTTTTAAAAGATACATTACATTTATATTTATAATTATAATTACATTGTGATCCACTCATTTAAAAAAATGCTGCCATAACAACACTGACACCACAAAGAAGATCAGCCGTCTTTGCATCACAGTTCTGCGTCGGTCACACCTCTTCATGGTGTCATGAGATCGAGGCGTGACGTCATAAACGTGAGTTAAAGCGTTGCTCTTCTTCTGTGGTGTCGGTGGCGTGTTCAGATGCTTCTTCACAGCTTCGCGCGGTCTGCGGCCTGCAGGATGTCATTCACAGTGGGCCGGTCAAAAGGGGTTTTGCACGGGTGACAAAGAAGGACCTTCCCTGCGTCGTCCAGCAAAAAGTCACCTCCCATCTGAACACGTAACAACACATTAAAGCTGAGCATGAAGTCCATCACATCAATATTGAGGTGTTTGCTGTGTCGTCCGTTTTTTACCTGGTAGATGTCTTCCAGCAGGTGAGGGGGGACGTCGGGGAAGTCTCTGTCCACGGCTCCGTACTCGCCGTACTGCAGCAGGCAGCCGAACTTCATCACCTGGGCGTAGGACGAGCCGAGGCCGAAGCTCCTGTACACCTGTGGCACAGAGGACCAGCTGCATTAGAAAGCTGCAGTAACACATTGTGACACATTTATATCATCACAAGGAAAAGCAAGGCATCCGCTTTGGATTCAGCAATATGAAAAGTATTCACACGCTCATAATGATTGATGAGAGCTTCTGTGGCTTGTGGAAACATTTTTCATATTTGGTTGATCGCCCTCGTTTCTGTCTCACATCTGGTGGTTGACTTTACAGAGTGAACTGTTCGGAGGCTCGGCTTCGATGACACATCATCAGACAGCTGCTGAATCCTCAGGTTCCTTCAGCTTGTTTGTTCAGAGTCACTGCCATTTTCTATTTTCCATCAATCGCTTTTGACTCTTGAATTTTCATTGCATCTTTTCATCCCCTTCATTTCCTTATCAATTGTTCAAATCTACTGTGTTTCAGTCAGTCAGTGAGGGTGAAAACACGCGTCCTGACCGTTCTCTGTGGATCCAACACCATCTCGTAGTTACACCCGGTCTGCTCAAACCACATCTGGGCTCCCTCCTTACTGCCGAACGCAACCACCAAGACCTTCACTGACCGAGCCTCGAGGACAGCCTGCAGAGAGACAACAAGGAAGAAGAAAAAACATGAAAACTGATTACAAGCCACCCCAAGGTTCTGTTTTACTCACTTCCCCACATTTTTGTTCAACTGCCAGCTACAAAGGAGAGTGAAGACACTTTGGAAAAGAAGTCTTGGCAGTAAATTAATCCGCATTGTTCAAGAAAAAAGAGGTAGAGATTAGAGGAAAGTCTGGAAAAACCACATGGGTCACGACCACTTGGTTGAGAACCTTGTACTTAGTATTATACAAACTGTTTTTGTTAGTCATTAGGAGTAGCTGAATGAACTGGTTGTAAGTTGTACCATCAGATTGTAGACTGACCTGACTGGCCTCCAGCTCGGCCACGTGGTCTCGTCACGGCAGTCATCCAAAATGTCTGATGAGAACCAGTAGCAGCTTCTGACCCTGATCCAGGTACTGACCCAGAGTCACGCTCCTTTAAACACACAATGACACGATAAAGCTCGAGATTTAAACACACCTTTAATCTAACCGGTCTGGCTGATTAAGATGGTAAGAAAACAAACATTCAAGGTGAGGTCGAAAACTCACTTTCCGCTTCGTCTGTCAGTGAACGGTGTATCGGGGCTCAGGCTCTCTGCTATCGTTCCTCCTGACAGTCCAGCTGTCGTCTGCAGACCTTCGTCCACACTCACCAGGAAGGAGTCCCAATCACTCTGAGCATACAAGCACAGAGACACACATGAATAAATCAGAGTACATCGAGTCACTCACACACTGATTTAAAGACAAATCAACACATGATGTAAAAACAAGGATAAAACATGTATGATAGGTTTGATTATTTAGAAATAAATGAAGAAATCGTAAACTGGTATCTGACAAAATGGCAAAAACTGGTCCGGACATAATCCAGTGTTGCCAGTGGCCATGTCCTGTGCCAGTGCTTTATGTCAGTTTCATCGAATGTTTCAATGCTGAAATAGAGCATGTGGTGCTCAAGAATTTAGGATTTGGTTATATATTATACTCGCCCTTTACTCACTTAGTCATTATATCCACATTACTGATGATTACCTATCAAGAATCTAATTTTGATGATTTTTTTAATGAAAGTACCGATAGTCATCCCTACAATATTGTTGCAATATCAATATCAAGGAATTTGGTCAAAAATATTGTGATATTTGATTTTGCTGCCCAGTTCTTACTTTTATTGAGAGATTTTGAGCAGATTTCAAAATATCATGATATATATTGCGTATTGTGATACACTTTAAGGTAATATTGCCAATTCCCGAAAGAATCCATGAGGACACATTTATTTGTATCTAATTTTATTGCATTTATTTACATTTTTCCTCTTCTTGGCAAGATCATTGCTCGTTACTAAGTAAGTAATTAGGCACTTGCTATTCTTAAGTACAATGTTGAAGCACTATTTGCTTTACTTGAGTATGTCAATTTTTTGCAACTTTATACTTCTACACCACCACAGTTCATGTTCACATGTTGTCATTTATATGATAACTTTGTATCATTATTGATACCTGCGGCAAATTCACAAGCTAGCCATCATCAGTATATAAAGTATTTAAAATAAGCAGCACATTAAGCACTTGCAACATTAAAGCAACATTATGTACAAACTGGCATTGTGAGCGTTTTGGCGCCCCCCACAGTTTCTAAGTGCAACACCCCTGTCGATACAAATCCCAGGTCTGTAACAACTTGTCAGATGTGATGTAGGTGCCATCTACAAACGAAACTCGTTACATCTTATCAATGTTATGTGTTGAAAACTTGGATGTTGGATGTATGTAACGCTGTGATCCTTCCATCTCACTGAAGTTACACAGTGCAGAAACAAGAGACACCATTCACCCTGTTACAAGACACTGTACCATCGATATGATTCTGAAGCTGTCACTAAAAGATAAAAAAAAAAAAATGTGATTATGTTACCTTTAAAATGATGTCAGCATTAAAGCGATACCACATATCTGCCCATGAATGTGTTTGTTTACTGCGTGAAAACTCCAGAACTGATTTTCGTATCATATGCAACATCGTCCGAAAATAGAAAGGCCAAAAGAGAAGACGAGGTGTCACAGATACAGACCTCCAGCTGCAGAAGTTCGTCCACCTGCTCTCTCACTGCTGCACGGCTGCAAAAACACAAAAGTACTGTGACAAAGACGTGTCAACGCCGAGCTCTCATTCCCATTAATAACTAACAAGACAGGGATCGGAGACGGTAACTTTACCCTTCGCCTCCATCAGCAGATGAATAGAGGGAGAGTTTTGATATTCTCATGTTTTTCCTTGGTTTCACACTTTTCCCCCCAACGTTCACCTTGATAAATGTCTAATTCACCCCTCAACTCAGCATCGACAGGATCTAGATGCAAGATTTTATTTTTTCTGCTCTCCACCTGTGGAATAAGTTTCCTTATTACCTGAGATCGGTCACTCATCTCACTGTCTCTGTCACTGATCTATCACGTTGTATAACAAGTATCAAAGTTAGGTCAATCATTGCTGGTGGGAATGAGGAAGAAGATCTGGAGAAAACCTGTCGGAAACCTCCTTAAAAACTCAATAACATACATATAACCAACCATACATACTATTATTATTATTATTATCATTATCATCACTATCATTATATACTTACTGATAAAACTTCTGCCAAACAGCTTCTGCTTCACTCTTCTTCTTCACTCCGAGGCTGCACAATAGTTACAAAGGTCATGATTACTTCACGGTTTGAAAAAAGCAAAACTGGATTCACACAGCTGGATAAATCTGTGAATACTGAGATCACCTCACCTTTTGAATAACTGCGCTCCGGCTGTCATCAAACCATACAAAGTGGTGATCTTGTACGGGACAAACCTCTCCAGGGACTCTGTTTGAGAACAAAGGACCATAGTTATTTTTTCAGGCTGATTTGTGCAATGTCATTGTATTGGCAATGAGCATGACAGGGATTACATTACACCACATTCACCAGGGGGGACTTTAAATCCAGTGATTTGATCACACAGATCTGCTTTACAACTCACAAGAGCCATGTGTGACACCACAATTATGAAATAATCAAAAGGAGCATTGTATTACAATCATATTAGATGGTAATGTGACAAAAGTGGTTCATCTTAACACACAGCCTCACTAATGAAAGTTAAGAGTATTTTATTTTATCTACTTCCGATAGATTTGACGTTTATCTTACGTAGTGAAAACGGAACCACGGACTTCATTTAAAATCCACGCATTTTTATGATATATGCTTACTGGAAACAATTTATAGGTTATAAAACGAGAATAAACATTACCACCAAATTAATATGATCTCTTCTTCAATTCGGCGTACATTTAATCTGCTATGGCACACTAAATGTTGTCGTAATGATTGTAATAATGTCGTCTTTTATTATTGTGTCGGGTGCTCCTCCTTACTATCTTCTCCCGTTTAACTACGCGCTTAAAGCAGCAACGTTCAGTATGATAAACGCATAAAATACAGTGTTTTTGTGTATCTTCACAATGCCGAATTCCTCAAAAGACCAAAACAATTCATTCACCATAACAAAAACATTTTTCTACGTGGTGTCTACTTCTCTGTGCAACAAAACACATTAAAACCTTCAAATTTCCAATGTGGTCCGTCACGTGAAATGCATCCTCCTTCTGAATCAGTCCTACCTGCTGCTTCCTGCTTGGCTTTCTCTAGAAGGACTTTGCCCAAGTTGACCAGCAGAGACAGACTGCTCGTCAAAGTCTCCTCTGACACAGCCACGTCCTCAGCCATGATCACCTGTGCCGCCGCTTCTCTCACCTAGAGCGCTCGCGACTGACAGTTAAGTGACACCCACGAGACGAGAGCCTAAATGCAGCCAGACCACGTGACACAATCATGTGGCGCTGGGAGCCATGTGTGGGATTGAGGGGTTTATGCAGCACCCAGTGGTGAGCAATGACACCTACAAGAGAACAAGAAAAAAAATATTTAAAGCAAAACTCTTGCCAAAATGCAACCTAGGCTTTTTTTGTGAATGTATATGAGTCAAACCTTCATGTAAAAGCATAATTACGACGAAAGAGGCACAGGATTTACCGTAGTTTCGTTTTCGGGCAAGCTCATTTTCAATGGAGTCCAAGGGCACTTTTACGCTAGCATGAAAATCTCTATTTTTAAAACACTGAGAAGGCTCGACACAACATGAAACTTTGCTCGTAGTATCACCAGGGTCTCTACACATGAACACGAGCATTGAGAACATTGTTTGTGTACACAGAGTTTACTAAAAAGAAAGTTTTTGAACTTCTACACAAAACGAACATCGTGCTGCATTAAAGAAGACTTGAAACTGGAGATTGAGACCATAAACTCATTAGGAAACTGTTCGCTGAGGTAGTAAACCAAGTGAGAAGTAGGGTCATTTTCTCATAAGCTTACATACAGACTTCATTTTGAAATCAGAGTTGCACCCTGTTGGTCATTAGAAAGAATGCAGGTTTAAGGGCATTTTTATGTTTCTTGTTAGATGGCGACCTCTACAGGCCATAGTAATTGTTGAGGCAGAAAAGGAGGAAGTCAGACAAACTAGTGTAAAAAGCAGAAAAGGCTGCAAAGGGAGGCAGTTTGGGATAGTGGACAGGATAAATTGTTGCCATTGTAGTTACTGCCTTTTTAATCTTTTTTTTTTTTTTTACTTATTACCCGTTGTAATTTAGTTATAGTTTTTTTTCATTTAAATCTATCAATTCAAAAAGGAATATCTTATCTGTTTGTGTCCAGCTGGAAACCAACAGTGAGTTATTTTAACCTACAAAGGTAAAGTTAAATCACATACATCACATAACTGAAGCTGCGTACGTAATGTAGTTTTTTTAAGCCTCAAACACACCGGGCCAACCGCTGGCCGTCTGAAGCGTTTAAGGAGACTCAGACAATGAAATTGGAAGCTTTTGGAACCGTGCAGACAGCGTCTGCTCCGATTCAACTTGCGAAGGCTGGTTGTTGGCCGTCTGAGCCATTGGATACTCTGATTGGCAGTGTGCTAGCGAATCAGCGCGGTGTGGGAGGGGCGGAAGGGACGATGGCAAACAAACCACATAAACAGAGATGGCACAGAGTTACAGACTACACTTCATCGTTGCATCGCATTTTTTTGATATTTCTATACATTTCTGGAAGCGATGGCTGCGTGGACTGAAGAAATGGAGGAGCAGCTGATTTCACTGGTGGAAGAGAGAGCACCGGTCTGCACTCCGTTCCGTCATTTCCTGTTTTCATGTTTTGGAGTACTGGCACGAGACTAGCGCCACCTACTGTTAAGGAGGCTTATTGCATCTCGCGCTAGCGCATAACGTACACGCTACTGAGGAGTTGGCAGCCCGTCAAAGCGGTATGTTCAATGCAACTTTTCTGCCGAACGGGTCAGACGAGAGGCAATGGAGTGGTCGGATAAAGGCAGTTGGCTGTTGGTTTGAGTCTGGACGGTGTGTGGAGGCCTTTAAACCCAAACCGCCATGTTTTCCTAACCTAACCAAGTGTTTTCTTGCCTTAACCTAACCAAACTTTGACTGTATGACAAAGGTTAGGTACGCTGATACGCTGCAACAGTCATGTTGTTTCAGGAGTCACCTGCAGCCGACCTACTCACTCATTTAGGTACGAGGTGTGTTGAGAAAATAAAAAGAAGAACAGAGGCTGTTAAAATTGTCAACCAGATTTTATTGACTGCTGAACATTCATTCACACATTCAATAAAACATTCCCTCCTTCAAGTTTTAAGCTCTGAAGCCCACTGTAGCACTTAATGACCGGGTCACCCAGTGCAAGAAAGAAAAATGACGACCAGTCAGCACAATCATTGATGTGAAAAGAAAAAAAACAGACACAAAGTAATGCAGGAAACAAAAAGTGGATATGCCGCCGAACAGATCAGCTTGTTCTTACTTCCTGGAAATCATTTGAACTAAAGACTGGACATTCAATTAAGAAATTCGGCAGCATTTACACGACTATCGGTGATGATACTTTGTCATTAAAGGCCTCTGATTCATTAAAGAGAAAGAAAATGCTGACATTTGTTCCAAAGACTGAAAACGTTCAGATCATACCAGGTGATTTTTCTCCTTGTGCTTAAACCAACATTGACGAGTCATTAAAAAAAAAAAAACACACAGGCAGCAGTCGCATACACACTAATGGAGCCTCAGTGTCACTCACTCAGGTATTTTGTTTCATCAGGTTGCTGCATGTAAACATCACATCCCATTAAATTCCCTCGCCAGGTTAGAACAATTTTATCAGGAATTATGAACAACATAAAACAAGAGCCGCTTCGTCATTTGAATGTGTGCACGATAGACTTCGATGAAGTTTTGCCAGCGCTCAATCTTGAGCTACAGAGAATACCAAACAGAAAACTGTCAAGTAAATGTCCGTGAGTATTTTCTTTTCATCCAGTTCGGTTCTTTAGATATCTGTGAGCTTCACAGAATTAGGCTGTGAGAGTGTTTGATGACATTTGAAGGGATGTGAGCTCTTCCGAACTAAACTACTGCTGTGCGGTGTCTTGAAGAACGGCTCATACACACAAAATTTAATCCAAGAGATCATAACAGAATGTAAAGAAAAACTGACAGATATTATCAAGCTTAAGGAATGATAGCTGAGAAAATAACAGTATGTGGTGTGCTTTCCCCTCATCGATAACCAACCCTCAACAGTCAGAGATGTCAGAGAATATTCTGGAGGCTTTATTTCTGTTGCTCATGTTTGGATTATTACTTATTATATGTCAAAAGGTTCGATTACATTACATTGATTAACCCTAGATAATTGGAAAAGTAAAGCTTTGCATCTTTTCAATTCAAACCAGCTGTTTAATATTGATTTTGTATTACCAATCTTTCTTCTCTGCTGTGTTAAACTGTAAATGTAAAATAAATAAAATACTTAAATCTTAAAATATGTTTGGTATTTTTGCTTGAGTCAAGTCTTAAGTAACTTAAATAATAATTCAAATCTCAAGCTGTCTGCCAATCAAAGGATCCGTAAACTGACACATTTTTCAGCTCTGCGCTCGACTTAATGTCATGAAATAACTGGTCGCTCGCTGAAAAGTCTCTAAAATCTCTGGCTGTTCCTCGCACATCAGTTCAGCAGCCACCCATCTTCATACCATCCCCTTTATTGGTCACATTAAAAGAAAGCGGGGTTCAGTCCCCGGTAAGAGAAGAGACACTTCCTGTGAGTGTCGAGAAAACTAAATAAAAGAGACTGCTTCAAGTATCCCAAGTGGAATTCAATAGCCCTGAAAGTTCTCGTTTCATATTTTTTTAAATCCCCAAATCTCCTCTCTGCTGATACGCTGGACTGTTTGAGCACGACAGTGGTTGAAAAGTAATCTTAAAAGTGGCAATTTACAATCTTAAATGTTAAATGAAAACTTGCTTTGATACCAGAGATCCAAAACTTAACAAATTTAAATTTAAAAGGTAATCTAAAGCTCGGATTTTTACCGTGTAGATACAACATAAGATAGTTCATGCTGACGGTTCATGAGATGGACTTTGTGCTTTGGGTGTTTCAATGTGAGCCCTATAAAGCAGAGAAAAAGAGGGTGGAAAGAATCACTTCTGCATCCCAAACTGTGACACTGATGTTCTCCGTCGTCTTCCCCAAACAGTTCGCGTGTGGAGATATTGGGACGAATTCAAGGTGGTGCATCAAAATGTCTGTATTTCTGCTGTCTGATCAAAAAACTGATTTAATATTAAACTTTAAATTATTACAGACTTTGAATGTGTTGTGAGCTGAAAGTCTATTATTAAAATATATTTTTTGTTTTTGCATGTTGTACGGAAGCCAAGAACAGCCATGTTATTATCATTTTGTTAATGCCGAGATAATGAGCTATTATTTTTTTTGTTATATTGAGATAACAAAGTTTGTTTTGTGATAACAGGGTGATTTATCTCATTTAGGGGTCAATCGATTATCGGGGCAGATATTCATCATTTTTCTGATGATCAGTATCTGTGATGTTTCCATCAGATTGCAGATAAAATACGCCAATTCAAAAATGTGCTTCTTTGGCTCTGATGCAACAATCTCTCACATGAAATGTAATGGAGAGTAAGTAGTAGAAGTAGAAGTACCTCAAAATTGTACTAAAGTAAATCATACTTTACGTTTCCAAATATTACTCCTTGAAACAAATGTTTCTCAAGATCACATGTGAATTAGGCAGAATTTGAACCCGAGCTGAAATAGCAGGAAGCAACCTTTGATGTCCCTGTGATAACAAAAGGATTCATTCTTGGCTTCCATAATACTTCAAATGTCTCAATGATTGTTGCTTTTTTTACAGTCAAAATTCAGGCTCAAGTATTTAAGGGAGGATGACGGAGAAATGAGCAGGATTTGGAGGGGTGATCTGATATCAGAATAAGATTAGTTGTAATTTTATAGTGCTATATCGTAGGCAACTGGACTTGTTTTAGTTTCTTGAAGACGTTTCCCCTCTCCAAAGTCTCCAAACCTCTTGAAGCTGAAACAAGTCAAGTTGCCTATGATATAGCACTTAGAATTACCATGTCCTTGCCGACTGAGAACCTTTATCCACAAGATTAATCGTATTTTTTTTCACAAACCCACCTACCTGCCCCACCAAATGTGCCAAGTAACACTTTTGATTTTCCATCTTTAAATTGAAATAATAATCATGAAGGCTCAGATGCTTTTGAAGAACTGACTCAGTGTTTGGGCTGCAGAAGAAGACAGTCCCTTTGTTCTGCCCAGTGTTCAAGCTCCATTTTAAGACTTTATTAAACCCGACTCGTCCACTGTGCAGAAGTCGTGTTAGGACTTCTTTGGACAGTGTGAAGACGAGTCTGTGTTGAGGACCTCGATCATTGTTCTGGTCGACGGGAACGTCTCTGCTACGGATGGAAGACTCTGGTACCAACCTGGCAAACTGTTGAGGAGGGAAAGTATTTAAAAAATGATCTCAGCCAAGAACAGCAAACAAAGAACATCGTTTGTCTGATTACCTCTTGAGATTCATCCAGCTCTTGGCAGTTTTACTGAAGCTGTCTGGACTGGGTGTGGTCATGGCTTCAAAATCTACCAGCTGAAACGAGATTCGACAAGCAACAGCAACTATGAAGCATGAGTTTTACACACCTACACATGATGCTCTTGGAAAATAGTCTTTAGAATGAATATATCTGAGAACGATCTGTCCACATTGGCTACACATGGACCAGGCATGTACCATGTTTCTACTTGTGTATCTGCGTTCTCTCATTTCATCCAAGTCAAAAGGCTTCATTCATTTTTTAAGATCCGTTAATCACCAGACACTCTTTAGTCGAGCAAACAGACACCTGGACATTTTGAGGACAGTCAAAAAGTGTCCTGGCTGAGCCCAGCTGAACTTATAGACACTGCCTCTCTCATACCTGATCAGATTTCAGCGCTGCTTTGTTTCTGTCTGGCGTGAATTTGATTCAAAAACAACATGTCTGCTAACCAAGAGCTCTTAACCAAGAGACTTCGAGTTAAGTGTTTTTTATTCTTTTTGTAGCCCTTTTCATGCATGGAATACATAAAACTGGCTGGCTGTATCAAGCTATGCTATCAAATATCAGCTTTTTGTCGCCCTTTATGTGAATGTTGCTTATTCAGATAGGACAGCACATTAACAGTAAGAGCTATGAAGGAGCCAGATACCTGGCACCTGAGATGTGTGGGAAAGCAACAACACAGCGCTGAGTTAAAAAGTTTCATAATTAAAAGAAAGACGAGGGTTGTGTGTTCTGATCGGACATTAAGTTAGAGCTAGGGTTCACATTACCATTCTCACATGCAAGAGGTGGATTCCTGTTTACCTTTCCTTTTGGGATCCTGCCGATGACCTCTTTCCCACTGGCCATCAGTGCTCCCATCACGACCGAGTACGCCACCACACTGAGGAGAAGCAGAGCAGACGAACACTCTCACACACTAGTATTGAGATTTGAATGAGATTTACATCTCAAACCTCTCGCCTAAAATGTTGTCAGAGACATATATAGCGTACTGAACTGGATGACTAAGAACCTTCAGCAATAATTTAGCGTACTGTTTAGCTGCAATACATATTGTTTGTATGAATCAGTAGTGTTACTGTTTCCTGTGTAAAAATTAACTCCAAGTGAAAACCCAGCACAGCACATCTGCAGTACGTCAACTATCAGTGGGAGTGTTTTGTTGATTTGTCAAAACAAAAGAGAACAAAACACCCCCTTTTTCTGTTTTCTATGGTCATGTTGTGGCAATTTCAAAATAATTTGCGTCTATTATTTGCGACACAGCCCAGTTTTATGCATGATTCATCTTTCCAGCAGTGAAATACTTCTTTACATCCGAACTTTGACTGCTCTAGGATGCCTCTGCTCTCTGGGATTGTAGAGGTTTCCTCTCCTAAGAGTTGTCTGAAACTCGATCTGGAGGAGAGAGAAGCCTCCTCAAAGAAATATAAAACATTCAGTACCTAAAATCCACAAGATTCAAGGACCACTGGCTGCCAATACTCCTGCTGGAATTCTCTAAATGTTAATACAGTATTGCATATTGTTGTCATGTTTTTCACGTTGTGCTGTGTGCCAAATGTCGACTGTTGGCTACAATGACAGTTACTTGCAGAGTAGACTTGTCCCAGCACATCACAGAGGAACACAAATTCCCCTTCTGCTATGCGTTATGAGAAGATGAACATTACACCTGCGGGCTGATTCAGCTTTTTAATTACTTGGTCTGTTCTTTAGCAACTGAAGGCATGCGGTTCTGCGAGCATAAAATCAGCTCAGGTTATTTAGAAGTTTGCTGTCCTGAAAGTTGTGGGAATCTCAATGTGGAGGAGAGAGAAGCTTCCTCAAGAAATATAAAATCTACAAGAAGAAGAAGACACGTGCTGTTCTTCAAACATAAATCCAATCAGGGCATTTAGCGGTTTCCTGTCCTGTAAGCTGTCAGAAATATGACTTTGCTGACCTAAAATCCACAGGGTTCGAGGGTCACACATCACCAGTACACCAGCTGAAACTGTCAATCTCTAGTAATGGTTTTACATGTTGTGTTGTGTGCCAGACTTTTAACGTCAGCTAATTTAATTTTAAATCTCTATGTAACCTAAAATGAAAAACACAAATTCATTGGTCAAAAGTTACGCTTACAAGTTGTTTAGACATTTTTTTAATTACCTGGACCCTCTGGAGAGAGGCATGAGGTTGCAGAAGTAATAAACCAAGGAGAGGATCAGGTTACACACAGCGTCTGCGTCCTGAAAGATCAAAGATCATCATATAGTCAACTGCAAAGCACGTCGTTTTTTTGACATTTTTCTGTGTTGTCACTGTTTTTGTTCAGTTTATCCAGCGCGGGTGAAAGCGGAGAGGGCTGCAGACTGACTGAAAAGAACCACGAGTCTGAACACACAACAGGTTATTCATACTGTTCAGGTATCTGTTTCAGGCCAGAGACAAAACCGCGTCTGGCTGTTACAACAAAAGGAGCATTGTTGGCTGCTATCACAGTAATCAGTATGAATCACGTAACAATAAGAGAGGGTGAATCACGGATGCGACTCTCCTGGTTTGATAATATTGCAGTCAAAAGTCAATTTTTCACTGCAGTTAGTCTGAAAGCAATTTCCAGCATGCAGCTGGAAAACACATTCTGCTACAATCCTGAAAAATGATCTAAATTATTGTGATATCCTCCAGAGAATTCATTAAATTCCCTCGATAGTTGGGCTGTCTAGAAAACTGAAATCTGCGATATTTTTGGAAGGTTAGATTGTTGTCAGATGCTGCTGAGTGGAAACTGCTGCGCTGACAGAGGACTTGAAGTGACATAAATATGTTACACGTGTTGAAACTGTCGGCTGCTGAGCCCACTTCACTATTGTGCTGTGCACAAGGTTTGAGAGTAGTTAAAAGCCGCAGAGGAATTTCTGCTCTTCATCAGTCTTTTGCATGTTTTTTGATGCAACTAACACAACATTTTATGAGCAATGTATTGATTAATAGGGAAAAATAAAAGGCCCAAAAATGTCTCATTATCTGTTATCGGCAGATATTGAAATTATAGCCAATAAATAGAGCCGATAAAACAAAGCCAAAAACGCTTTCATATAATTAACAAGTGCAGCATCCACATACTTTGAAGCTGAAAACAGAGAACATTTTTATTTTTTACTTGCTGAATGACTTTATGACTTAAGGGAATAACTTTCAATCAGTTGACACATAAATTAATCAACTTATTCTTCAAGCTTTACAACCATCTGTCACATTTTATTTACAGAGGTTTAGAGGGAAAATTCTCTAATCTAGATAATATATTCATTGTTTCATTTCACATCATAAATCATTGCATTGGACATTCTTCTGCTGTCTGTTATGTGTGGAGTGCTGATGTCGTGCCAAAATGAACAAAAAAAAAAAAAAAAAAGTTTCCTGTTAACTGTTGGGATAAATCTTACCCCGAGTTCAGTCGACAGCATTAATGCCTTTCCTTTGGCAGTGAGGTCTTTGTAGATGGACTCCACCTCTGACTGGTACTGCTGCGTCCGCTCTTCTGTCGTCTGAGTCTCTACTGAGAATAACATGTTGCCCACCCTGACGACAGAAGAGTTAAGTGGGAATCAGTTCTCCACCTTCTTCGCCTGTCATCATAGTAAACTGGAAAGATCCTGCATAACTGACACCAGGTCGACTGTCACACTGTGAATGCCTGATA